>JAEANM010005353.1:0-19712 GCA_017656035.1 Myanophis thanlyinensis
TAAATAAATAAATAAATAATAAATACAGTAGTTAGCTTGAACTCTGCATGTGTGGATCTTCTTCACACGTTACTATTACATTGTATTAGAAAATTCAAGCAATATTTTTTTTAAAAAAATTTGAAAGTAGGATCAATAACGTAGAAATTCTACAGTTTATAGCTATTCTGTAGATACTAAATAAATATTTACAACCGTTAGTACAAGCACAGATAAGATAAAAAAAAAAGATGATAGAATAAAAAGTAATGCCTTTACTGTTATAAATCATTAAAAAATCATGCAGAAGATCTTGTGTTTTTTAGCATCTGTTCTTCTACTTTAGTTAAGGAAAGTTGCTGTGAGAAAAGATGTTGCTATTGTTCATGAAATAGAGTTCTGTGGTTAATACTTATGAGAGTACTCTAAGTAATTCAGTGATTATATTTTTCACTACCAAAGGGTTCCTCCAAATGGAATTCATCACCAGATACTTATCGTTCATGGTGATAGCTATGTTGAATAGTGTGCACTGCTGGATCAAAAAATAGAAAAAATTGTAAACTGGGAACAGCTATTTGAGGATCAAGAATTAAGTGGATGACCTATGACCCCAAACAACTAGTTTCATGTGAGAAAAGTTGATGAACTGCTTAAAGACAGTAAGTGAATCACTGAAGGGAAATTGCTGTCAAGGTTGGCATTTCACAGAAATAGGTTTCTGTCCTTCAACAATGGAAGATGCTGTAAAATGCGTCCTTTAGACTGCTGATAGCAGGATGAAAATTTCAAGAGCTGGAATTTGCTAGCAATTGTTATCAGACTATAAAAATGAAGTTGAGGAATTTTTTCACAGCAACATAATGGCCGACAAAATCTAGGCTTATCAGCATGATCTAGAAAGAAGGCCTCAGTCTTGGAATTTCAAGACAGCAAAAACCAAAGATTCAAAACCCAAGATTTGGAAGGAAAGCTCATGATTATAATCTTTGGTGATGTTATTCACATCAATTTCCTTGAATCTGGCACACAACTCAGGAGCACTGCACTGCAATAATTAAAATTTCAAAACAACATTAAGCAAAGTTTGGAAGCATAAGACAAAAATGTTGCTGCAGTATGACAATACTAGGCCTCACTCTTTCTTCCCTCACAAAGAATTCAGTATGAAAACAAGATAAAACATCAGTAAGATCAATCACCTTGCACTCAATAAAAAAGCTGGTATAAGATATCAAAACAGGGTAAAATAAATACCTAGAAAACAACCCATTCCCCAGGGAACATTTGTCATTTTAAGATAAATCAATAATCCCTTTTCAGTTTTTTAAGCATGTCATTTAGAATCATGCACAGAAACTGATCTTATTTTAATGGATCAAATTTCAAACAAACCTGCCATATTCGTGAAAGCCCATGCTCCAATTTTTTTTTCACATAGCTGCGGTCAAAATTGGTCTCCTCAGTATCCAGGATATTATTTCCATCTAAAATATAATTTAAGTGTAATTTCAGGCATCAGAAATGAAGAGAAAATTGACTTTTACAAAAAAGCAAAGATTTCATGCATTGTAGATTCATTTTATTTCTTTTTAATCTTCAACATCTCTAAACAGAAATTAAACACTATAAACAAAGTCTTGTGTTTTATGACTCAGAACAGAGAATCTATGCATAGATACAACTAGAATACACCTCACCTTGTCCTTGACTAATCTGCTGGCTGGGATTGATGAGTCCTGATGATAAAGAATCCAACTACAAGTAACAATAAACTAGCTCTGTTTTAAAGAGCTCACAGATCTGTTCCAATATGCTACTGAATGTGGTCCAATGCTCACTGCCTCACTTAAAAAATAACCAGTTGCACAGATCTAATTTGATAAGGTATGTAATAGAGAGACTCCCAAATCCAATGATTTTGTCAAACTGACAAAATGTACCAAAGCAGTAGAGCCTGCATAATAAAAGCATGATGTTCATTTAATCATTTGTCCTTCTCTCACCCATAGAAGTAGAATAAAATACTATGTTCAACAAAGATAACCCTCTAATAAATGTGTTCTAGACTTCAGCCTTACAGTGTATGAGACCTGAGATATAACACATTTTCAAGCTAACTTAGCCCATGAATAGCATGGTAGAAGCAAAAAAAGAGTGAGTGGGACCAGGACAATTAATTAAGTATAGCTAAAATCTCATCTCTCTTCCAGGAACTTATATGTGATATACATTAATATCTCCTCCTTTAATTTCACCACTGCAAAGACTTAAGTAAATCGCTGTGAGAGAAAATAAACTGACTCAAAGCGTTCCAATGAGTTTTAAAGCAGAGGATAGATCTGAAGGTCCTAATATTTATATTTACAATTTTGTATAAATATTTATATATTTATATTACATTTTTGAGTTTGTGAACCCATTACTTTCAGAGTAGAAGGAGATTGTGGGACCATAAGTTTTGCATTTTTGCATTAGGCAAGCATGCTATATATAGTTAAGCCCCTAAATCTATGACCAAACAAAAGTTAATGGCCTCTAGCATACAGTGTAACAAAAGTTCCAAAGAAAATGTTAATTAATCAGAAAAGAAGAATATAAAATACAACAACAATTTGGTACGTGTTCCTTAAACTAAGACATACAGCTTCCCACTGAAACAATGGATATACACTGACCATGTTGTTCAAACAGATCAGATGGGCTTCACTCCAATTTTTATGCTTGGAAACTGAAAATAGCAAGAGGCATTTCCTACCAGAAGATGAAGGAGATTCCCCATGGTCATATTTTTCATGCCAGTCCATTGTCCGATAATAACTCAGCATGACCTCCCATAGAGCTTTGCACAAATCAGCAAGGCATGGAATGTAACTATCTGATGTAATGTGCTGTGCAATACACAAAACAGGTGTGTGAAAGTGTCTTGCTTTCTTAATTCAAAAATAATGCCAAATATACTTAAAAGTTAACTGTTAGCACAAAATAACAATTAGACATGACTGCTTAACTTGTACATGTTTTAATCTTGCATTTTGTATTTTAAATGTTAGGTCACTTAGTATGCCTTAATTGTAACTGTGATGCTTCTGACATGAATAAACAAACATTTAAAATGCTAAGTTGCATATGTACTTCTGTAATTTAATATGTCTGTCTGATACAGATGGAATAGTTAACTATTTCTTCTTAAGAGGAAACCCAACTGCCTCACTTTTTTTTTTCTTAAGCCATGAACATTTATTTCTTGCTCATCAGGCTTCAAGTACTAAAATGGATTGTCCCAAAGGTGCTTTTTCAAGAGGCAACTGGACTGGTTTTCCTTTGAAGACATTTCTGAAGAGCTGAAGAAGCTTATTAGATGAGAAGCGAAACATCTTCAAAGAAAAACCAGAAAGTCCAATTGCCTCTTGAAAAATGCACCTTTGGACATGACTATAAATCTCTAGACTTCTAAAATGGATTGATTAAAAAAAAAAACCATTCTTTTCCAACAATAAAACAGACCGCTTTCCATTTAATATAAAATATTCGTGACTCTCGTACTTACTAAGTGGCATAAATTTCCCAAAAAATTCATAGGTTGTTGCTACAGCAGTAATTATCAGGCTTTAAATAAACCATTAGTCTGAAAAGTCAACAGGAGCTAGCACTTAAAATCTGAAGGATTCTTCTACTTTGTCAATTAACCTGCTTAAATTTAGAACATGGGACAATTATGGGTTTTTTTTAAAGAAAAAATGTCTGTTTTGAATGCTCCAAACAAACCAAGTACAATATATACAATTTCCCCCAGGTTTTCAAAAATAAATGCTGTTAAGAATTAATTCAATTCCTAAAATAGTCACTTCCCAATAAAACTGATGATCAGGCTTAATTAAGTGAAGAATCACAGGATCCATATGCAAACACTTCTATAAAATTTCAAAATTTCATGGTATTAAATGTCCCATTGTTTGTTTATTTTTTGAATTTATTTTTTTCAACTTCCATCTAACTTATAGTCTAGGGCTGTGATGGCAAACCTATGGCACGCGTGCCTGTTGTCATGCAGAGCTACCTCTGCCAGCACGCCAGCCATCGCTCCAACTCACTGACTGCACATGCACACATGTGCGTGACTGTACATGCGTGTGACTCCTGCATGATTGTGCACGAACACGAGATGACTGTGCATGCGCATGATTCTGCATGCTACTCCCATACATGTGCACATGCGTGGGTGACTCCCACATAATTGTGCATGCACATGTCTGTAGCATCCACATATGCGAAAAACATGTGTGAATACATGCGTGAAAGACACAAGCATGCGCAAATCACGCACCTGCATAAAGCTGTGCGCATGCATGAAAGGTGGACACACGCTCACATGAAAAATGTTTGCCACCACTGGTCTAGGGATTTCTTGGTAGATTCCATCCAAGTGTTTCTTCATTAAGCAGTTCTAACCTATTAAACTGCCTCCTCCCAGAAATTCTGATGACCTTAACTTTACTACCATTCTGATTTTTCTCTCAGGCAGTGAGGCTAGGATATTACTTGAGTCATACATGCTTTATGATTTATTATGGGAGATGTTTCGCTATGGGCATTATCACTTTACTTTGCATTGTATTGCATTGTGTTGCACTGCATTGTTTTGCACTATTTTTACTCCGTTTTGCTCTACTCTTATGTTTTCCATATTGCTAGCTGTCCTGTCATGCTTGAGAGGAATGAGTTTATACATTTATAAATACGTTTGCACAGCTTTCCAATTTATCTATCCATCATATTATACTTTACCATTATGACATATGTTTTTATCCCAAATTTAAGTATGGAGTTAATTTTAAAAGGTTGCTTTTGAAAAGAGTAGGTAGGTACATCTGCATATACAAACATAAAATGTTCAAAACCACTATAGAAGTACATACTGTGCAAAGATCCTTGTACTGAAGCTTCTGAAATTTTGTGTCGGTGTTTCCTGCACACAACTCAACATATCCTAGGACAACCTGGAATACTGTATTGTGAATAGCTTGAGTAAAGTGCATATGTAGTTGGTCCATGGCTGTCTGAATAGAGATAAAGGAGGATTTAAAGGCATCATATAATCATTCAGTTCCCTAATTCTGTTTGAACACTTTGCAGCTCCCATAAAGTGAACTTATCTATATATCTATAGCTCAGGATTAAACAATGAAGTCCTTGGTACTTTCTGAATTTGGTTTGTTTGCAGATGTTTCATTACCTACCTAAGTAACAGAAGCGTTAAGTAGTCAAACAATCAGGTAGAAAACAACACATTAACCAAGGAATCACCAAGCAGGAAACCATACTGCCACCAAAACTGGCAGGGTAAGATACTGTATATAAATAGGGAGTAAATCTCAAACTCATTCACACTGGTATTACCTAATTGCACAATGAAACAGTTGCAAACAAAGAACCAAGCTGATACCGCCATGGACTCCAAAGCGCACTTTCCCATCCATTATATTAAATTTGCTAATCTATATTTTTTTCTATTCAAATGAAAATTGAAGGTCAAGAGATTCCGTTTCTTTTCCTAAATTTTCTTTCCCAGAAGTGAATAATAAAGACATTCCCAAAATCAGAATAAGAGTCATATTTTGCTCCTACCTCAATATAACTAGACCACAAAATACATTTTTTCATTCATGAATATCAGAAATTAGTAACAGAGTGTTTCCCAGTCAAAAGTGTATTTTTTTTCCCTCCAAGAACTATTGAAATAAGGGGAACAAATATTTTGCTCTTCTTACATTTTCTGAGGCTATGTTTTAATTGTTTATGATTCTAATCTATTTTTCCAAAAAGTATTAAATGTGAAGTTAGTTATTTTAAAAAGTATGCACATGATTTAAAATTGATTTTGGATGCTGTGAATGAACATTCGAAAAAGGCTTCTCATTTCCAAGACTCAATTTTCCTTCAGCTGCGCTTTATATATTTTCTCTCTCCCTCTCTCGCTCCTTCCCTCTGTCTGTTTTTTTTCTCTCTCTCTACAAGCACACACACACACACGTATATTCCTTGACTTACGGCCATAATTGAGTCTGCAATTTCTATGACTAAACAAGACAATTATTAAGTGAGCTGTGCCCATTTTATCCCTTTTGCTATAGTTGTTAAGTGAATCCCTGCAATTAAATGAATCATGCAGTTAAGAGAATCTGGCTTTCCCATTGACTTTGCTTGTCAGAAGCAAGCTGTGAATGTCACAAATGGTGATCACTGGACACCAGGATATTATAATAATGAATACATGTCAGTTGCCAAGTGCCCGAATTTTGATCACACGATCATGGGTATGCTGATGATCACGTATGTAAGTGTGAAGACGTCATAGGACAGGATAATCCACCGCGTATCAGGATGCAATATGAACAAGATAATACTAACCTGTGTTTTTCCAAGTAGCCTGTATGCCTGTTGCACCTTAGTATAATGGTTTATGTCAAAGTTCTTGCATATTTTAGAAAGTGCAACATCTAACTGCTCCTGTAGTAAAAATCATTTAGCATTTAGTAAAAGATAGTAAATGAAAGTAAAGTAAAAATCATTTAGCATTTAGTAAAAGATAGTATCAAAAAAAAAAAAAATTTAAATACATTTGACGCATTTGTTCACAATAAAACAAAATGGCTTCAAACAAAGATGTGAGGAACTTACTTTTGGAATATTGAGTATGCAGAAATCTACTAAATGTTCTATGAAAATTATTAATTCCTCATGCGTGTTATAGCTTTAGTGTTTAATTAAAAGGGAGGTCTGGGTTATGATAACGGCGTGTAAACTGTGTAGGTTGTAGAAAAATTGGATATGGAGGTTTCTTCCAATTTCTCAAAATACTAATTATAACAGAAGTAGGATTACTGTACACAATGAATCTAAACTGTGTGTAAAATTAAAAGCTAGCAGGCTTTTAATTGCAATTTTACAAATATCTGGATCTTAAAGCTATTAATCCAAATGCCTATACTGCAGGTTATCCTTAGTTCAAAGTCAGCATAAGGAACAATAGTAGGAAAAGAACTGTTGACCTTGCATCCTGCATCTGATTAAATTTTGTGGGAACAGAATGTTGGAATAGGTAGGATTTCAGTCTGATTTAGTATGATGAAAATACTTTTATCATTTAATGGATGAAACTACTTACACTCAACTACACTCACCTCAATTTGCTCCAAGGTATCTTGTAACTTTGAATTCAATTCACTGCAATACAAAAGGTAACCATTACAGTATAATGTTTTCAAATTTCAGAAGTTATAAATTATAAATTTTTAAAATTAAGATGAATATTAGTGTTGTTTCAGAAACCTTTTATGGTCATTCTTCTAAAATATTATGCACAATACATTTATGCTAAAACATCCAACAATAGCCAGATAATCATTTCAACCTTTGAAGTTGAAACAGTGTAATTTGCATAAATCAAACAATAAAATGGGCAGTCAAGTAAATAATTTTCAAAATTCAAGGATCTCGTAGCAGTGATAAAAGTCTACTGTAGCAGGTAACAGCATCTAGCATCTAGCCTAAACAGGCTCATTCCCAAAAAGCTAAGAAGAGTTACACCTATTTAAATGACAGACCATCAGAAACCAGGGTAGCAGACTAGACTGGAAAGTTAAAACAAATCAGAAAAGACAATGACCCACCAATTCCATCCTGCTGGTAAGAAAACTCCATGGATGTGTCTAGAGAGTCATAGGAGTTAAAATGAATTCAAGGAATTCTTTCTCTTTCTAAACTGAGATCCCTCAAAAGCTAAATAATTTTTTGATGTAGAGGAGCATAGAAATGACTTTGGAGAAGAAATGTAGAGACTCTTAATAAAACAAACGCAGTCCAGGAAAACAAATAAATGTAATAAACTTAAGATTGTCTCAGCTTAATGCTGTGTATATGGGGATAGTCTACTGAACTTAAATTTTTATTACAGTCAGAAACCAGCATGGAGCACTACAACCTGAAAAATAAATAATATGAGAAGGGAAAAACATAAAATCAATCATGATGTAGTTAAAACTATCATAGTATATACTAAACACAAGAATAATAAGTAGAATCAAACTATACAGTAAAAATATAATATAACCCTGTACACAGGTAGCCTTCAACTTACAACATTTGTTTAGTGACCATTCAAAGTAACATTGGCATTGGAAAAGAAGATTTATGACTGTATTTGACACTTATGACGGTTGCAGCATCCCCATGATCACGTGATCAAAATTTGGACACTTAACAACTGGCATATTTATGATGGCTGTAGTGTCCCAAGATCATGAGATCACTTTTTGTAACCTTCTGAGATGCAGTCAATCAGGAAGCCAGATTCAATTAACAACCATAGTGTTTCATTTAACAACTGTGGAAAGAAAGGTCGTAATATGGGGCAAAACTTACTTGACAACTGTCTTGCTTAGCAATGGAAATTTTGGGCTGAATTGTGGTCATAAGTTGAGGACTACCTACGATAGACAAAACTAACTAAAGATAAAATAGAGCTAAACCTAGAACACCTTTATAATTGCTGCACATAAAATGATATACACTCATTCATAAAGCAATGAAATATCAAAGCCTAAAGCTATTGAAAACAACTGAAGATGAAAACATGTTAATAAAAAAAAAAACTCCTTCAAAATATTATTATAAGGATTTTTTAAAAAACTGAGAAGAAACAGTGTTATTGCTAACATTTTGTCGAAATTATCATCTTCCTGATCTTATACACCATCGCACAGACCTTACTGAGACATATTTCTCTGAGACTGGGCAGAATCAAAATATAGAACTAAGTATCCATTCATGCAAAAGGACACTTTCTCAACTCCATTTCTCATGGAAGGGAGGACAAATAGGAGCAACCAAAGAAAAAAGCAAATGACAAGCCATCTATTTTTTACAAACTGAATTTCTACTCCATTATAGAACTAACTGTGTTTGGGGCTTTTTTAAAAAGAAACATCTATATAAACTCTGCCACAAATCCACTTTATTCATATCGAAGTTAACTGATGGAAATCTATGGTTCATATCTCAAATCCCTAGCATGAAACAAGTAAGTTACAATTGTTCTCAGAATAATTATTTGGCCTTTCAACGATGTAATTAATTATGCCGAAACTATTCACTTGTGGCATTCATTTATTGAAACAACTAAGGCATGTTAAGACTCCAGTTTATTTTAGTCTCTATTTGCTGGAAAATAATCAAAAGAAAATAGTACCATTCCACTGAAGAAAAGAAAGTTGAGACAGAAATTTCATATGCTAAAGGAAATATGCTGTATACAGGTAATCCTTGAATGTAATGGAGTCTGCCAATTAAAAGAATGAGCCTCATCTCTCAAGTTATTCAAATGCGCAGGTAGTTAAGAGCGCATGAGGCATCTCAGGAGTGGGGCAGACCATGGAAAGCCTAGTGCAGGGACAAGACCATAGCGTCCAGCCACCAAAGGCCTCCCCTCACCTACTGAGAGAGCCCATGCTCCTCCTCCTACCCTTTGGGGTCCCAAGCTGCTTGGACTTTTCCTGTCGGTGACAACTAACTTACCTTTGGCACTACGCTTGAGTGCTTGTACTTGGGTGTCGGAGGCCTTGTCCAGCCAGGCAGAGAAATGTCAGGCCTGCCTATCTCCTTCTTTGCCAAGCCCCAGCCTCTCTCAGAAATGTGTGCGCCCTGCTCTGTCACTTGCTGGACTGCCAAAATCACCCGGATTTCACAAATTACACTACCATGGAACTGGAGAACTTGGCACACCTCGTTTGCTAAAAGCACTCTTTTTTCAAATCGCAAGAAGAGCTACTGACCAAACCTGCTTTCCAGCTCCATCACTTTTCTCCCCGCAGCTCAAGATGCCCTTCTTTCGCTGGAGAAATGGAAAAACTTGCGTTGCAAAAGGAAGAAAATAGGGAAACCAAAGAAGAATCCTCCGAAGCCTTCGCTTGCCCCAATGCTGAGCAGACGAGACCAAACAATTCCACGAGGCAAGCTCATGGAGCTAAAAAAAAAGTAAAATCCAACTTTTCAACTTCGTAAGATCTTACTTTTTTTATTTTTGCGAGAAGTTGGAAAGACCGATTTTCCTTTTTTTTTTTTTTTTTTAGCACCACAAACCTGTTGCAATTTGGAAAAGGAATGCTTCTGGCAAGTGATTGGAGCAGGGCGTGGCATGCCAAATTCTCCAGCTCTGCAGTGGCAGAGAAACATAGTGGAGCTGGAAAGCAGGTCTGTTTGGAGTCCTCTTGCAATTTCTGGCAAGCGAGGGGAGCAAAGTGGTGGCACGCCAAGCTCTCCAGTTACGCAGAGGTGCAATTTGTAAAATCCGGATGGGTTCAGCTCTCTTGCAAGAGAAGCTGGAGCTCTGCGGGGAAAGGGAAAGGCTGTCCCGGCACTTCTCTACCTGACTGGACAAGGGCTCCTTCACCCAAGGCCATGCAGAAAGTGGACATGGGCACCACCAGCCTCTCAGGTATGGCAGCAACATACTTAGCTTTGGGCCTTGGTTGTAAGTACTTTTGGTGGGGATGTTGTAACTTTGAACATTCACTAAGTGAATGTTTGTAACTGGAGGAATACCTATATATATATTTCTTTGGGAATGCAATGTATTGAAGTGTTTGGACATGATTAATTAAAATGCCTATATATTCATATAAACTGACTTTATTTTTTCAAGATCAAGAAAAAGGTGATGAAAGACATGGATGAACAGATCAATGTCAGTTTCACATGTATTATTCTTAAATCCAATTCTACCTCAGTATATTCTTAAAAATTCATCTTATTTTTAGTATTTTCTGTAAAATATAATATTCCTTCTGAAATACATATTTCTTGGATTCTAAATACCTTCTTACATAATTTATAAACATTTAGAAATAGCAATATTTATCACAATGTTCAAGGAATCGCCAATGGAAAGATTTAGTAGAGAGAGAAAATAAGATTAGTTTAACAATACAGATATACCAATTCTCAAGCATCCTTAGAAAATAAAAAATACAAAATATAGTCAGGTGAACTAAGATCTGTAGAAGAATTGTATCTAATTCTTTACATGTACAATCATAAAAATCTTAGACCGATGTTAGTTCATGACTTTTAGACATTTTGTCTATTTGAAATATTAAAATTCTAAAATCTCTTAAAATATCCAGATTACAATATATCATCTTTCTTTGAAATAATATCATCTAATAGGATATAGAAAGCATATCCCTTCTTAGCAGAACCTGCTGCTTGGAACTACTCCTTGTTTGAAAGATGACCAACTTTAAGCCTATTGGAGTTTTGAAACACACTAAAAAAAATTCAAGTTTTCCTTGGGACTGGCAACAGGATAAATTCCTACTGAAGTTGAATAGAAAATGTGATTGCCCAGCAATAGTTATGTACTGATTTAAATAGTAATTTTATTAAAATTACAATTACAAACATTTATAAAAACGAACTGTATAAACTTTATAAATAAGCAAGCAAACAGACGAGACTGGATTTACATAATATGTCATGCCAAAACCAAACAAATCACATTTTGGTCTAGCATCATGTATAAAGTGAGTCTAAGCATTTCTACCATGTTGTCCAACTCTATGCATATTAATCTTAAAGTATGCCCCAGTCTCCAGATGTATACTTAGCATTGCAAATATAGTTTTTATGCAGCAGATTATACAGCCTTCAGTACAAGACAATCAGTTAATGTTGGAACAGAAATACTTGTTGCATAACAACTAAGCCCCTTAAGACTCAAGTGCACTGTCATAGTTCGCAGCCACGACTTGCATCTTGGAAACTTATTAAAGTACAATTTAAAAGCATTAAACATATACCTATACCATTCTTTTTATTCTAATTAGAAAATTAATCTCTAGAATCAAAGCCAAATAAATTCAAAGTAACTAATAACTGTCTAAAATGCCGCTTTGCCTCTTCGTTCACCCTATTTGATTCCAAGAGACAGTCAGCTTCACAAAATGTCTCTGGTGTTACCTTATGCAACTGTAGTGTTTGAAAGTGCTAGCTGCCTTCTGGCATTCCAGGCACAATTGTATAGCCCCTGGATAATCTTCCTCCTGTAAAAAATCAAATATATATTTTTAAAAAGCAATCGGGCGGATTTTGAAAGGGGGCATGGCTGTTATATTTTCAGATTTTAGCAATGCAAATCATGAAACATCACTGGCTCATCTGCATGGAGCTGCAGTCTTCTGGCCAATGTAAGACCAATGTTTTTCAACCTCAACAACTTTAAGATGTGTGGACTTCAACTCCCAGAATTCCTCAGCCGGCAATACTGGGACTTAAGGTCCAGCCATCTTTAGAGTTGCTGAGGTTGAGAAACATGGATATAAATTTACTTAAATGAAAAGATGTGATTTATCCATCAAAACAACAATGGAATAAAGCCTCCAGAACATCCCAAGTAAATCAAAAGCCCCAGAAGAAAAAATAGGAATTACCTACAACATAAAGTGTAAAGACTACAACAGCCATTATGTAGGACAAACAGACAGAACATTAGCAGAGCATGAACAACAACTAGAAGTCAAAACACAACGAAAACTAATTAATTTCACCACACATGGACAGATTTAACCATAGTTTCAACTGGAAAACTATACGCATCCTAGGTCAAGCCTAGCTAAAAATTGCTAAACACTTTCTGAAAGTCAAATTTATTCCTGCGAACTGCAACAACCAGAAAAGGCTAGTGTAAGTTGTTTCTGGGGGCAAAAGCCTCTCCTAGCTTTGGTAAGAACATGCCTTCCAACATTGCCCACTGAAATTTGCCAGTAAGAGCAAACATCTTCCCAGAGCTGAAGATAGCAGTGTCAAGACAGAGAATAATAATTCAGATTTCATCTCCCTTCTAAAAGAAGCTACACAACTTTTCAATAGCCTTATACTGGCTGTGAATTCTGGGAGATGCAGTCTCAATAAATTTGGACAATGTCAAGGCTATTCTATATCTTTGGAATATATAGGAGGACGAATAATATTTTTCAACATCAATTACATCCATTTCTTACCTCCAACATTTCACTCAAACGCACATCAGTCTGTTGCTAAAAATTAAAAAAGGTAGGTGTTATTGTTTGTGGCACTAAAATTAAGGTATTAATTTGATAGTTATATGTTCTGTTCATACCAGGGTTTTTATTGTTCTTAGAGATTTTAGCAGCCCAATCAATAACTGGCGTTTCCGTTGATTTGCAAGAAGACCCAAGCTAGCTTGGGTAAAGCCTTCCTTGGCTGTATTCAGATGCCTGTAGAGAACATTTTTGTTTTAAAAAGATCAAAGCTTTTATCAAAAACTTCAAGTCATACTGTGCTAATCTTCAAATATTCAATCTGAGGTTAATGCAGAGTTCAGACAGATTATCATCCAAAATCTTGGGAAAAAAGATTCAACAGAATGATACATTTCCATACATTTGACAAGTAATACCATATAAGATGCACTGGAGCATAAGACGCACCTAGATTTTGGAAGAGGAAAACAAGAAAAAAAAGTTTTTGGCTGGGGAGAGGGAATACGGGGGGGGGGGGTGTTTTTCACCTAGTTTTTGGCAAAAATGAGCCACACAGGTTTCTGGAGTCCTGCAAAATGCCTCTGGGGGCTAGGGAAGTAATACAAGATGAGTGGGGAGGGCGGGAGGCCAAAAATGATCCGTTTTTGGTGAAAACTGGACCCACCAAGTGGGGGGAGTTGGGAGGCCAAAAATGGCTGTATTTGGTGTATAAGGCACACCACAATTTTCACCCACTTTTAGTGGGGGGAAGTGTGTTTTATATGCTGAAAAATATGGTATTTTCTTAATTACCTACAAGCTGCATTCAGATGTCATGCTAGGTCTATCAACATGATGGCTTCACATGCTGTGCAAATAACTTCTAACAAAGAACAAAATGATATATGGAAGGTCAGAGAAATGATTGTTTTTCAAATGATTGATTATCAGGGGTGTATTTAACATCCACTCTTTAACATTAAGTTGGTTAGGGTTGCTGTGAGAAAAGGCTGTGTTGCTATTGTACTGTACTTGAAATGGAAGTTTGAAGTGTACTTTACCACATGGTTGACTTTTTTGACTGCCAAAGTTGCTTCAATTAAAATCAACACCAAATAAAAGTTTCTAATGGTGATAATTGTGTTGACTACGCTAGGAAAAAAAAAAGAATTATGTTGACATGAGCAGGATGTATCCCTGATCCAAAAAATGCAATGATAGTAAATTGGGGAAAACTGATTTCTGTGAACAAGAATGAAATGCATGACCTCTTTTCTTGAAACACTAGTAACAGGGAGCTATGATGCAATACTCAAAACTTTCAAACAATGATTAAGCAGAAGAAAACGCTACTAAATAGTAATGCTAAGTATCACTCCTCATAAGCCACTAAAATGCAGTTCTGAAATTAGATTTCCCTTTCTTACCCCATCTGCCATGGAGAAATATCAATTTGTGGTACAACTTTTTTCCCAAAATTGAAGGACTACTTTCACAGGTATTTTGTCTAACTCAAATGAAAATGTGGAAAGGATAGTCAAAACTTGCATGAAGAGACAAAATATAATGTTCCTTCATGATGCCTTTAAGAATCTTCTCTATTAACAATTTGTAAATAGATTTAACAGTTTAACAAGTTTCTGTTAAACAATGAAATTCCGTTATGGGGGGGGAGAACCAACATTGCTGTATTTATTATACTAATTAGCATTCAATTAGGGAGGAAGTTAGGTGTATATGTGTTAGTTTATTTAAGACATTTTTAAATATCTTTTTGTTCTGTTTTTTGTTTTTTTATATTTTGGTATTGTGTATTTTAATCTTTTTTGAATAAACTAAAATTTTGTATTAAAAATTCTTGTCTATTCTGGCAGAAATGCATTGTAAATGATGGTGATTATATAGAAATGAATGCCAGTGACAAAAGAGATCATTTCAAGGATTATTTTCCTGTTTCATTCATTAAACTATCCCTATAAAAATCAAATATGTGGGAATGGGAGCATTTCTTTTCATTCAATGATCATATTCATACTCAGTATTGGACATGATGAATTGGAATACTGGAGATATAAGTCAGCAATATCTTTTAGCCCAGGGTATATTTATATGTTTTGTACTTATATAAATGAGACAAAACAAAACAATAAAGCAATTATGAAGCTTTTTTACTATGTTATTTTCTAAAGCAATTAAACTTAATTCAGAAATATATCATACCGTCTTCCATTTGTACAGATAACAGCAGCTAACTGAAGGCTTGTTTGCAATGACGTAACTCGTTCAAGTTCCTGCAGAAATGTAATAAAGTCCATTTAGCTTTCCAGGCAAACAGAACCATTGATCAAAATGCAATGCTCTCATATAAACATTTTATAAAAAGTAAAGAATAGCTACACACTCAAGTTAACCATGATAATGATCCTAATGAAGATAATGGAAGAATTCATCATGTGCACAAAGATAACTTGCACTAGAAATGCATTAGATTCTGATACCAAATTGTAATTTTGGCAAGAATTGTAGCTGTTTCTTTGAACAAAATTCTTCAATGCACAGATTTGCCATTAATGAAAATATATGTTAATCAGAATCCATTCTTGCGCAATAGCAAGAATCTACAGGACAGGCAAGCTCTATAGAGGGTGGTGCGCTTAGCAGAGCACATCATTCACACCAAGCTTCCAGAATTGCACTCCATCTACAACAAAAGATGCCAAAATACAGCCAGAAAAATAATGATGGACTCCAGTCACCCCACTAACAAACTGTTCAGAATGATGCGGTCAGGAAGTCGCCTCCGCTCCCTGAAAGCCAACACAGAGAGACTAAGGAAGAGCTACTTCCCACAGGCAATACGAACCCTAAACCAAACCATAACAAACCCAAGACTATAATAATTTCTAATTTATCTCTTAAATAATCTACCTCTTATCCACTCCATAATCTTCCTCCCTGTCCCATACTACCCCTTTGCCTACTACCTCGCGAGCGATTGAAAACACATTTCACTGCATTTCGTACTATGTATGTATATGTATGTGATGAATAAAATTTGATTTGATTTGATTTAAAGGATGCAGCAAATATTCAAGTAAGAGTTCCAAGATATCGTTTTTTTCCAGCTGCAATCAAATTGCTTTTTTGCCTTTCAAATGAACTTCGGATATGATATAAAAATAATGATGGAAATAATGACTCATTGGAAAGTAAAGACACTTCTGAATGTTCACAAGAAGTGATGTCCACTCAAGCAAGTCTCTTTATCTAGGCTTCTTTCTTTCAAATGAAAGCTACTGAACTGCTTAAATATCAAGCTATGAAATAATCAAAAAGGGCTTATAGTAAAAAAAACAAGGGTTAAATAATGTGATACCTACAGCCACAAGTGCCTTCATATACCTCCTTGGTTTTAATCAGGCTCCCAATTCCATCTTAATTTATTTTTAGAGTAAAGAAAACCAAACAGGAAGTTGGAAAATGCTATGCAACAAAGCCAAGTACCAAGCTTCAGAATGACCTAAAGCAGGGGTGTCAAACTCACATTGTCACGGCAGCGCCATGTGACATATCGAGACTTTTTTTACTTTCGCTAAACTGGGCAGGGGTGTGGCCAGCATATGATGCATCCGGCCCATGGGCCAGGAGTTTGATAGTCCTGACCTAAAGTTTCTTAGAAAATAAACATGAAGTGCAGCTAAAGAATATCCCAAATGGCTATATGGCAAACAATCCCACTATTTGCATTTCAGCATTAGAGAACTCTACATATATTACTATATTCTATACCAGAGCTCTGATATATCCACCCAATCAATTGTAAAGCTTATACACATTTATTAGAGGTTTTTCACTAATTCTCTTTAATTTTCTTTCTGCAGTAAACACACAAGGCTCAGAGTAAAATACTAAGCTTTATAAATTATAAGTTTTATAAATTTATTAGTTTGTTTATATTACCTTACCTTGACATATGCAGTCTGTTTCTCAAGGATCAAATCTGCAACTTTTTTGGATACCTGTAGATGAAATATTTAAAATATTATATATTGTATCAAACTGAATCTGAATCATATACATTAAAGATCTTCAGCAATTTGGATAATACATCTTAAACACTTTATTCCACTTTATTTTATTTCACATTCAAATAATTGGAGATAGAAGTAATAAGCACTCCTTTAGATTGCCATGCTTCGCAAAATAAAAATTACATGTTTTCACCTAAAAACCAAAGCACACATGAAATTAACCTTCCACTCCACTGCAAACTGAAGAACATACTTGAATAAAAAATAAGGTGCTACATAGTACAAAAAACCAAATATAGGTCATGCAGTATTTCATAATTATAATGACTCATCTATAAAGAAGAGTGAAAAAATTTGCATTTTTAAAAAATATATTCTCTGAATATATTCTCTAAAGGGCAAGGTTATAGAATGCAGTATTACCAGTTAAGTTTAAAAAAATTAATTGTTTTCCTGTTTAATAAATTCTTTTTTCTATTCTGAATTCCAATACATGAAAATTGCATTTTGAAAGAAATGAACAAGACAAGCATCTTTTATTTATTATTCAATTATAGCACATTTTCTGAGAGGGACAAGGAAGTAATAATGTTATACTGATTCCTTCAAAGCATTAATATCTCTTTATTTGTTCATATGATACAGATTATGATCCTAAAGAAAGCAAGATTCCCAACATCTAATTCCTATATGCAGAGAATAGCAGCCACAAATAATCCTTTGAAAGCAGATGAAAAAGATGACAAATTAAATGATCACTCCCCATCTCTTCTTTTGACATGCAGAAAATTTAAAAACCTCCTAAAAAGCTAAACTATCTTTGAACTCTGCTAATTATATCAATTTCTTCACAATGACCAGATTGGATTTATACAATACATTAAATTACATTATTTCTTTGTTTGGGTTTATGTGTGATGGTATGTTAACTTGTGTCTATCCAAACTGTGCTTTAACAGGCTTAGTATGCATTTAACTATTGTCTGCTAGATTTCTCAGACCAGCAAAAATAATGGTTGACTAGAAATGATTGTAAGCTTATTTTCAAAACTCAAAATAGAGTTTAGACACCAGCATAATTAAATTGCTGTTAATTAATATCAACCAGACTATTTAGCAAGCAAGCCAAGTTAGACATGGGCAACTTTTTGAGGTTTCCCTAGGGGCCTGTTAGTGTATTTAGAATACGTAAAAATACTCCAACATCTTGATTTTGAATAACAGATATCTCTCAAATGCTTTCAATTGGATATGGCAGGAATTGAACTGTAACCTTTAAAGGCAAGGTCTATATTGTCCCATGGAGTTCTAAGAAAGTTAAGATGTCTACTGTCATCCAAGTATTTTGAACTTTAATATCCCATCAGTCCAACTTAACCATGACCAATGGCAAAAGACTGGGAATGTTATATTCATGGCAATAAAGCAATAATAAAAAACAGAAGAAAGTGAAATGTGATCATCTTCATTATAATTTGAGTCTTCACTGAAGTACTTCAACTTGTTTTCAAGTTTATATAACTGTTCTGAGAAGTAATGAGAGTTATGGAAATCAATGAAATGAGCAGGGAAGAACAAGAAATAACTTTCTACTTACAGCTGCTTGCTGCTGCTTTAGTTTGTCTCTATACTCTTCCAGTTCCTGAAGACTAAGAACAGCTGGCAGCTTCTACCGATAAGCATAATCAAAATCCATTTTAAAAAAGAGACACAAAATCCACCTAAGGGGCAAAATTCTTGAAAAATGTGACTTTGTCTCAGGTTAGTAGAATGAGAAAAAACATGGCTGCTATATTTATTTTGTGGATTTTTAAAAATCGTTTTATAATTCTAAAATTGTAAGCCACTCGGAATCATTTAATTAAGTTGAGCAACCTATAGAAATTGATTGAATAAAAATTGTTGTCTTTTAATGGTAATGACTGAGCAATGAGGATCAAAGTATATTATCAAGAAAAAAAAACCAGTTATTCCAGTTCAGTGTTCTTACCTCTAACTCATACTTAACAATATCAAAAGAATCATTGGAAAAATAGATTTCTTCAATGCTGTTAATTATTTCCTGTTGGGCTTGAGGATCAGTTGGTTGTTCCCGGAGTTCTCTAAGTTCTTCCTTCAATATGACAGAAAATGATGTATCATCAATTTATTTTTAAAAAGCATGTAAAAGGCAAGCTATAGAAGGAGTTTCATATATATATATTGCAAAAAGAGATTTGTCTCTGATGAATTAGTTTACTCAATAAATCATGATTAAAATGTAACTGTTTAGACTTGAAGATTGAAACTTATTTAAGAATTTTATACCCCAGTTCAATCCAGTGGGACTCAAAGTAGAACATAATCTATAAAATAGTTAATAGTAATGCAGTAATATAAAATATATCCAATAATAATTATATCTTATCAAAATGGCAAGCTGTTCTAGTTGCTCCTCTCAATTTTGCAGCAAAAATTGGAAATAATTGCAATTAAAAATGGGCACCAATAAAATTTTACATTTTATAATTTCAATTGCAAGATTGCTTAAGTAGCATAAGGTACACATTTGATTAAATAGTCCCCAAAACCTTATATGGATTCCAACTACAGTTGTGTTCAAAAATATGCAACCCCCACTGAAATTGAGTGTTTTGGCCAGTTTGACATTGATTTTGATCAT
>JAEANM010005354.1:0-19711 GCA_017656035.1 Myanophis thanlyinensis
TTGGTACTCACCTTTAAAGCGCTCCATGGCTTGGGACCTGGGTACTTACGGGACCGCCTGTTGCCACCATCAGCCTCTAACCGACCGGTGCGCTCCCACAGGGCAAGCCT
Organism: Myanophis thanlyinensis; assembly: GCA_017656035.1. NCBI lineage: Eukaryota > Metazoa > Chordata > Lepidosauria > Squamata > Homalopsidae > Myanophis > Myanophis thanlyinensis. The sequence continues at coordinate 111 of JAEANM010005354.1, forward strand.
CCTTGGGGTACCACAGATACCCATCACCCGGAGCAGAGGAAATAGATGCCTTAAGAGCTCCCTGGCCTCAGGGGCTACTCTATGCATTCCCTCCAATATCCCTGATCCCCAGGGTGCTCCAGAAGGCGAGAGAAGAGAGAGCGGAGATACTTCTCATTGCTCCACATTGGCTGAGGAGGCCTTGGTTTGCCGAGTTGCTACGCCTCTTGCGCAACCCACTGTGGATACTTCCGCTATCACCGCCACCTCTCTCTCAAGGAGCCATCTTCCACCCAGATCCCGAATGGCTCAACCTAGCCGCCTGGAGGTTGAGCGTCTCACTCTAACCATCTCTCAGGTGTCCGCCAGGGTTATTCATACGATTCAAACCTCACGTAGATCATCAACAAATTGCATATATGAGGCTACCTGGCAAGCCTTCAGGACTGGTGTCACTAAAGGGACTGTGATCCGATCCATAGCTCACTGCTAAACTTCTTGGAGTTCTTGCAGGATGGATTTGACAAGGGCGTCGGGCCCAATACTCTAAAAAGACAAGTGGCAGCTCTTGCATGTCATTGATTGGGGAACTAACCAGTCACTATCCAGACATCCAGCGGTGTGGTGCTTTCTCTGAGGAGCAGCTAATCTGAGACCACCAACTGTCCACCATTATCTGTCTTGGGATCTCCCCAGGGTGCTCGAAGCATTAACTCGGGCCCCATTTGAACCTCTGAGAGGCGTAACTGATGGTTCTTACCTGAAAGGCCACCTTCCTGGTGGCAATCATGTCAGCAAGAAGAATCTCAGAGATTTCAGCTCTGTCAGTTCGATCTGACCTATGTACATTCCATTTGGACCGAGTGGTCCTCTGTCTCAACCCCACGTTTGTACTTAAAGTAAATTCTGTATTCCACAGGGTGCAAGAAGTGATATTACCTAACTTCTGCCCAGCACCCAGTCACCCTCTTGAGATCAGGTGGCATACATTGGACATGCGGAGGGCTCTCCATACATACATACATAGAACACAGCCCTTCAGAAGGTCTGAGGCCTTCTTATTTGTTACCTTTTACCTGAACAATCAGGGCCTTAAGGCATCCACCTCCACTATTGGCTGGTGGATTCGGGCATGTATTGGTATGGCCTATGACACATTTGGCCTCCCTCCAACTGAGGGCATTACAGCACATTCAACAAGAAGTGCGGCAACATCAATAGCCTGGTCCTCTCAGGCATCAATCAAAGAAATTTGCAGGGCGGCGACCTGGGCATCCCCGTTTCCCTTCATCAAGCACTACAGCGTGGACTCCTATGCTTCAGCTGAAGCTGCATTCTGCAGGAGAATCCTGCAGAGAGTCCATACTCTATCCTGACGACAGAGCTCACTTTCCTGCCCAGTTCAACAGTGATTTGGGTAAGACGAAACATTGTGAATTATCTCTTCACAATCAACGGAGAAGGGGCGTTGGACTTACCTGATATGCTCCTTCTCATTGTGTGATGAGATAATCCAGCCCACCTGAGGTCCAAGAGCTGACAGTCAACTATATTTAACAAAATAGGGTTGGGCTGTACTGAAGAACAGAATGAGTTATCTATTTCACAATTTCGTAGAATTATGGGAGGGGGTAGGAGGAGCCTCACCTTTTAAACTTCTACCACTCAGTCAATAGATCTGTTAATGGCAGACTAACCCAAACATTGTGGATTATCTCTTCACACACGAGAAGGAGTGTATCAGGTAAATCCAACGCCTCTTTGCCTCTGTTGACTGAGTTTGCCGACCACTGGCTTAGGCTATCCATTTGTTTGAGTGAGATTTCAATATTCAGGTAACACCCAGCTCTATATCTGTAACCAAGGCCCCTTAAGTAATGCTGTGGATGTCCTATTGCAGTGAGCTGAACTGATTGCTGGTGTGTTTCTAGGTGCAATTCAAGGTGCTGGTTGTCTGTAAAATTTTATATGGCTTGAGACCAGGTTACGGGGGGGGGGCAAGATGGCACTGGTGAGTCAGGCTGCCGTCGCGACTGCTCAGACCCTCTTTATTTTGTTTTTGGTCTTTTATCATAATTTAATTTAAGTAACCATTTAACCTGAAATATAATTTAAGCAACTTAAGTAACTTCAAACAACTTTAAGCAATCTTGAGCAACCTTAAACAACAAGAGACAGGGTTCTCAGGATCCGGGAGAAGAACAGGGAAGACTCAAAAAGATGACACCATAATGATGGGCTCAGGGGGCCGCTAGGCTCCACTGGGGCAGATCAGAATGGTGACGCCGAGGCAGAGGCCTTTGAGAATTGCTGAGGCACAGAGGCAAAGGCTCCAAGAGACCACCGAGGCACCAATGCAGAGGCCTCGGGGGTCTGCCAAGACACCGAGACAGAGGGACCAAGGAGACGTCCCAAGGTGGCAGTGTCATCAAGATGATGGCGCCGAGGACACCAAGAGTGACCAGGGATAAGGCCTTGGATGACCGTCGAGATCCACTAGAGGCAGCAGGGCCAGGAGCGGCCAAGGAGATCTATCTGCCGGAAGCAGCTGAGGTGGTCTGCAGCAAGATGGTGGCCTCGAGAAACAGCCTAGACCTAAGATACAGCAAGGACTACCAAGAGTTGCCATGGGGACGACAGTGCTGGGTGAACACTGTGGTCAAAACAATAGACATTCTATTCCCCTTGTTCTCTTAAATTTTAATACTTAATTTTAGGGTCAGGAGTGGTTGCAGAAGCATTTGTTGCACAAGTGGTTACATTGCATATTGTACTATGTATAATTATGTATGTGACAAAATTTGAAAGTGAATTGAATTGAAATTGGAGTGATTTTTTTTTTTCAAGAGCCTCTACCTGTGCAATTCGATCCAGCAGATTGAGCTATATCTTCTGCCTTGTAGAATATTCACCCCACTGAGATTAGATTGGCTCAAACCTTGCTGGTCTTTCATAAGGCTTTAAAACCTTAGAAATGTGCCTGCACCTGAGTAACGATCCAAGCTGCTGTTTGTATTTAGTTTCTGGATATTTTACTGTTTTTTTGTTTTTAATTGTTTTATAATTTTAGGATTATAAATCACTTACTTGGTTGAATTGAGCAGCTATAGAAATGGAGCCAACAAATGAATAATAAATTAATCTGGACAATTTTCAATCAGACTTCAAACTATATATAATGCAGAAATTAAAGTGATTGTGCTTTTAGACAATCTTGGTTAGGACCAGGAAAGTGATACCGTAATTTTTGTCCTGCTTGATCTCTCTTGATGGCAATTCAAGAGAAATCAATATCCTTCTTCAGAGATTGAGGTAGGGACACTTTTGTACTGATGCTCTTCCTTTCTCTGAAATCATTGCCTCTTGATGTTGGAAAGGGTGAGATACCTTTGTTGAGATCCTTTGTGGGGTTTGACACTCTTTCTGGTCTTGTTTAATGAGGCTGTAGAATAGGATCATTGCTGGTAAGAATAATGATAATTAGTTGGATATTGTAACCCGTGACTGAAATGAAGCTTAAAGGTTATTAAAATCTGGATGGATTGGAAAAGCCTTATAGTCAATCTTAGTAGGCTGAATGGTTGTGGCTATACATGTCCTTCCTTCCAACTATACTTTTTGATTGTTACACTTCCTTAGTTAGATACATTATCTGGGGACCCGCCTTGATTTACACCTCTTGCTGAAGAGGTAGCAGTGGTGACCATTTACTATTTCTTTAGAGGCCCCATTCACAAATGCTTCAATCTGCATCTGTTTGCCTCTATAACAATGAACTGTATATGTAATACTATTCTTGAGGCCTACATAGAAGGTACAACTATTCCACAGTGTGATGGTATAGTTACAGATCATCCAAGTGGCACCTTTTTTCTCCAAGCTGCACTCTGGATAGAAGTCAAAGTTTTTATATCATTTACAAAGTCTTTATGACCTCAGGGCCTAGTTATCTTCAAGGCCCCATTTCTCCAGTTAAATCTGAATATCTTATTAAATCATGCTCCAGCTTGATATAAATAGATGTTTAATATATCATTAAAACTATTTTATAAGATTGTGCTTCCTGTTTCTGAGGTTCTTTTCCCTGATCCTTTAACAAAGATTCTTAAGAAGAAAGCAAACAGAACCAGTTTTGAACCCCTTTTATCTCTTTGTCCTTGGACATTTATAGAAAACGAAAAAAAATACAGTAACACAATTTTAAATCATTTACACTATTTTAAAATTTATTTGAATTTTATTTCTCTGACCCGAAGTAGCACCATTTGACATTTGTACAATGTGTTTGCATGTGTATTGTGATTGAAGTTGCTATTCTCTGCCCTTATAGAATTATTCCTGGCAGGAAAAAAAATCAATTTTCCCTACATGCCTTGGTTGGTATATATTAGTCAGAAACAGACTATTATATCTAACTAGGATGTATTTAAATGTTTCAAGATTTAAATTAGCATTTTTGTTGTGGAATGGTTACAGTCCAATGACATTCTTGCTAGCATTGATCCATCTTTGAAATAACAATCACCTCTGTACACCTTTGATGATTATTAGCCTTTGATAGTCTTTGTTAATCATGTATTGGGCTTTAACTCTACATTTTGTGTATGTTAGGCTGCTATTGTGAGGATTATGAAGATGAGAAAAGTCCTTAAGCATCAGCAGTTGCTTGGAGAAGTGCTTACCCAGCTGTCATCAAGATTCAAACCACGAGTCCCAGTAATAAAGGTTTGTCTAAAGCAGCGGTCTTCAACCTTCCTGCTCTGGAGACTGGTGGAGGAAGCAGGGTGGGGAAGAAGGGATAGTTTTGTGCATACCACTTTCACAAATGCAGCTTCATGTGTTCATCAACCACTACCTCATCCTGATTCTGGACCAGCCTGGCACTCGGCTCTGGCCCGATTCAAATAATTATCTAAAAAGGCAGAAGTCTTAGCTTGGCAAACATTGATATACTCATTTGCATAAAGATTGCTTAACAGGAAAACTTTTAGCATATTGGAAAGTATGTGGTATCACATTAAACTTAAATTAAGCCAGAAAAAATTAAGTAACTCCAATTACATGCTTGTTTAAATAGTTACTGTTTTATAATCAAACTCAACTTTTTAGTTGTGCTTGTACTTTTAATTCCTTTGAAACCCTTCTATTAGATGACAAATTCAATCCTTTGTTTTGTAGATGCAGTATGTGTACTTTATGACTCGTTTGCTTTAAGGTTTTTGATACTAACAGATAATGGTTACCTGTTAATACTAAAGGTAACTAGCAGTTACCATTTCTTTTGGCTTTTCCCGTCAATTTTTTTAATGTCAGGTTAAGAAAGTTTTGTTGTTTGTTTCAGTATGTCTTCGTTAAATTATTGCTAAAGCTTGTTAAACAGAGTCACAAGTAAAAGTGGTTAAAATATCTCAGAATAATTGTTTTTCTTTCTATTTTCAGAAATGCATTGATATTCTAATAGAGAAGGAATACTTGGAGCGGGTAGATGGTGAAAAGGACACCTATAGTTATTTGGCTTAACAATTTATAGCACCTGTCTGTGTCACTCTTAAATTGTAACAAGTTTGAAAGAGAATAAAACTTGTTGGTCTGCTGCTGTCTGGACCTCCATTTTTATAATTAAGACCAGGACTACCATCTGCCAGTCCTAGAATTACATCAGACCTGCTCAGGATTGATACATTTCAAGTTTGTAAATATGGACACCAATGCCATTTAATCTAATTTAAAAACAGAATGGAATCTGAAACCTTCTCCACTGGAGGTTGCATGCTACTGCATTTAAATCAATACATTGGCTATACAAAGAAGAGCTGTTTCCCCAGACAGCACTTATACACATTGGCAGCACTTTGAGAGAATCTGATTTGGGCACATGTGTAATCTGCTATGAAAAATCATTTGTATAGTGTGTTTCATTTTTTAATGTGCGATAAATAAAAAATTAAAAATTTCTGTACAAGTTGCATTTGGTTTATGTTAAGTTACATGACTTTATCTTTCTTAAATGTAAATAAAAGGAGCAATGAATATGAAAGCCAGATGATCTGTGTAGTGTTTTGCTTTCAGTATTATTATCTCTAGTGCCACCAAGTAAAACTTCACAAAGCTCAAATTGATCTTGATCTGTTTTCTTTGAAACCGAGGGAAGGAAAAATTAAGTACAGGTAGTCCTCAATTTACAATCATAATTGAGCCAAACATTTATGTTGCTAAATGGGACATTTTTCAGTTAGTTTTGCCCAGTTTTATGACCCTTCTTGTCAGCTATTATTGCAGAATTGTAGTTAATAAAACAGATATTAAGTGAATCCAGCTTCCCCACTGCCTTTTTGTCAGGTTACAAAAGATGATCATAAGACCCTGGTACACAAACCATTATAAAAAAGAGTCAGTTGCCAAGTGTCTGAATTTTGATCATGTGACCATGGGGATTCTGCAGTGGTTGTAAGTATGAAAAACAGTGTAAGTCACTTTTTCAGTGCTGTTGTAACTTTGAATGGCCACTAAATGAACTGTTGTAAGTCAAGGACTACCTGTATTCAACATGTAAGAATATTTCATCTACACTTTATTGCAAAATAGTACTCTTATTGACAGGAAGTTATGTGTCTTCATATTTAACATCTAAAATAGTGGGAATATTGATTCTAACATGGATGCAAACTGGAGGCTTATTCATTAGGAATTCTCTCTATGTGTGTACTCCAAGGTTTCTGCTATTATAGGTGTTTTTATCTACAGAATGTTGAGTGAGGGGAGAGCAGAAGCAGTCATGATGGACACATATGCTATACAGTATTTGTAGACCTTTTTATAGTTCACTGTAAAAAGATGAATAAAGTTCACTAGGATAAAAGAAAATAACAGGTTTAAATTTAACAACATACAGCTCTTGATGCAAAAAAGTTAAGAGGATATAATGGTTAAGATACTGAATTAAAAGTAGGTTCTAGTTTTCTGCTAGGCACAGAAGCCAGATAGCTAACCTTGGATCAACAGCCCCTTCTCAGCCCAAATCAAGCATGTCAGGCTGTGTAGCTATAACAAATCCCTTGTCATGTGTTCTAAAGACTTGGTGAGCATGCAACTAATTGGGACAAACACTAAAACTGCTCTTGTAAGGGGTGATCTTTTCACAGGCATTTTTGATTCAAGTTTTGTTAAAGTAATTTTGTTAAAATTATTTGCAGATTTCTCATGTAAAAAAACACTTTCAAATATTTTTACATTTATACATTCAGACAAGCCTTTATTTAAAGATGGAAACATACAATATGAATTCAAAGTTCAAGTATCCTTTATTCAAGGTTCAAAAAGTGTACCACACTGCATTATTGCAAAAGATCCATGGTACAAAACATGTTGCAGCTGGTGAAAAGGCATTAAAAAGTTGATTTTAAAATCTGTCAATATAAATACAGTACTTTGCAAATTTTGCATTCCAAATTGCATCAATTCAATTTTTAAAAATAAAATTGCCCACAGTAGTAGAAACTCCTGAAGATAAGGCAGCTGTTTTATAGGCGAGGTAGTTGTTATCAAGGGATTTCCATTTCTCTTTCAATGCCTACATATTTGAGGGCGTCAGCCTGACTGTATCTAGAACAAAAAGGAATAATTTGTTTTTAAAGCAAAGTGCCCCAAGAATACTTATGTGTTTTTTAATAATTTTTTATAGAATTTAAAATTTTTAAATTTAATTTATAAAAATTAAAAGTTTTATCAAACAAATCAACAGTAATAATAGTGCAAATTAAAACAAAATGAGAAAAACTTTCGAAAAGGTTTTTGAAAAGCTTTTTAAAACAAAAGTATTGGGGAAAGATAAAGTAGTGGCTTCCAATCTTCTTTAAGAAGTACAATTATAATTGTAACTTTTCTCTTAAGGTGGCATCATGATTCTCTTCTTTCTATAATCTATTCTGCCAAATTAAAACCATAAAGTTCATTTTTTATTTTTTACATAAGGTTTCACCACAATGTATAAAAAACACCACAGAAATGAAATTAATTATCCCTACATCCAATAATTTATTAATCTTAAAATTAATAATTCTCACCACATATTTTTTGCAATTGTTTATTGATAAAAGCTAATAAAACTATTCTCATAATTTACATACTGGAATATATTATTTCCCTGGTTTAGGTTTTAGCATTATCCCTACCTGTAATCAAAAAAGAGTTCTTCACCAGTCTGAATGGCTCTCTTAGCAAATATGCCTATTCTATGATCTCCATTAACCATCATAACTGTAAAAGAAAAAATGAAGTTGAGGAAAGGTTTTAGAAAAATCTTCTGTTTAAAAAGTGAGTATGATATACTCCTGTATCAATATTCACCTTTTGCATAGCAGTTGGGATTGACTGAATGGTTTGCAAATCTTATTTTGTTACCCTTCCGTGTTGCATCAACCACAAAATCTAAATTAAAAACAAGATAATAAATTCAAAACTGCCTGAAAAGTAGGAAACACAGTAATATTCTTAGAAAAAAATTACTCATTCTGCAAGTAAAGCTTTGTTTATCACTTGCATTATTATCCTTTAATTACTGGTTTGGCTTATAAACTTCCCCTGCATCATAACTCATGATGTATATTTTTATCTATATTCTATCAGGTATCATACATAATATTTAAATACTTTCTGTAAAATATTCTGGATATTGTCGTCAACACTTCAGGTTTTCATTAAGTGCCATTTTTGCTGCTCACATCTACAAATTAATCTGTTTTTACCATTGTTTGTTAGGTTTTCAATTCCTGATAACATTTAACATTAAAATATTTTCTTCTATTGTTAAGAACATTAAACATTTCAAACTTAAAATCTTAGCAATTCTGATTAGGTAACTGGAAGTAATTTTAGTATTGTGGCCAATATTTGAGAAAAGAAATGTGAATAAAATAAAAGAAGGTTAAAGAAGCAATATACATACCATTATTCAAATTGAATAGAAAGCTGCACATGTATTTATCATAGACTTTCCCTCTTCTGTCTGCTTCATCCTGAGAAATAATCTGAAAATAATATTTTAAATATGGTTTTGGTAACAGGCAGAACCTATTTTTGCTACCCATTCCCATCCCCACTTTCACTTTTAAATGTAAAATATTTGATTTAGCAACCTAGCAATTATTACTAATAAACTGTTTTAATATATTCTGTTACTACCATTTGTCTATAGTAGGGCTTTTTAAAGTGATACCACAACCTTCCTCAAAATGATAAATGATTTTCTGGATCACCTCTCATAAATAAAAACTACTGAGTCAGTTGAATTAAGATTGGGAAATGTAGACACTGAACTTCACTCAGCATCTTATATTTCTACATATGTTTCAGATACAGGTATCCTGGAGTTACAACTTTAATTTAGCCTGCTCATGAGGGTCAGAAGTCAGGACACATTAAATGAACTGCCTCAAATAATGACCCACCATCCCTGCTCTCCCAGAGCATTGATTAAATGAACTTGCAGATTCTTGCGAATTTGGTTTGGCGTCACGGTGAGATGGTTGGGATAGCTCCACAAAATCCTGGCCAATGCCTCTGTTGGGGGACCTAAGGGGCTAAAGTCACCCTGGAGGGGTGACAAAGAAAGGAAGGATCCCTTGCTAATCACTGGATGGTGGGAGCTCTTCCATTTGATCCGGCGTACTCCCCCGACCAATGAAGAAGAGAGATGGCCAACTGCAGCTGGGGCAACCGAAGAAAGAAATGAGCTGGAGCAGTTTGGGAGCAGTGGATTGGAATTGGTGAGATGATTTTCAACTTTTTTATTAAAGAACCACTTTAAACAAAAGAATTTTTGAAAGACTCCGAAGTGTGGAGAAAGTAGTGAATTAACACATGGAGATAAATTATAAACCCAAAAGATAAATGAAACTTTAATGGAAGAATATAAAGCTTTTAAAATACAGAAAGACTGAACTAGAATTTGTGATGTTGTGAAAAGTGATTTAAATCTGTTGGAAATATTGTCTAACTGTTGGAAGAAATTATATAAAGAAAAATTGGGATTTTTTTTTTTATTGAACTTTGAAAATTAGCTGTTAGCCTCATCTTGGTACTGAAAATTAGAGCTGTGATGCCATTTACTGGCCAAAGAAGATACAATATTGTTATGGGGTGGAAAAGACCTTGAAGGAGATAAGGAGAGAAACAAAGTAAAAGGCAAATAACATCTGAAAGGCCATCTCTTTGTTTTTCCTGTTGTATCTATTTATTACTCTTTGGCAGTTAAGAATAACTGGTGAGCCTTTTGAAACTTTGAAAGCAATGTGGATTATAAATGACAGGAATTTCCCTTGAAATACCTGATTCTGTGAGTTAATGTGTCATGGGGAAATTTGGTGGGCCATTCTGGGTTACAAATAATATTTGATAGAATATTTCATGAGGTGAAAGAAAAAAAATTAAACAAGACTTATAAACTTAAATAACTCAGAGGTAGAAAAACAGCAGACTTCAAGGATTACAAAAACTGAATTTTAAGGAACAGTTAGTTCAGGGATTGAGCAAATTCTTCTAACATTGACTTTTTGACATTTTTGAAAACTTGGGACATTGAGACTTGGATTACTGAATAACTTCTAGCCAACTAAATAAAATAAAATGTTACAACAAGGAGAAATACCGTAAATATACTCCAAATAGAAAAACTATTAATGTTTCAAGATACCAAGGAAACTATGATAAGAAACCATAGGGAGGTGATAGAACTGATGCACGATACACATCTGAGATTGGGAAATTGCCAATAAATAATGGAAAATTGAAATAATGGAAAATGAACAAAAAATTCAAACAAGAGAATCCAGAAGTAGTGGAAGAAAGAAGAGAGAAATCAACAGATCAAATTAGATAAATATAGAGACAGTAAAAATAGAGCAGATCAATGATTTTTCAAGAGGCCAAAATGTAGAAGAGAGCAAAAAGAAAGATTCCTTAGCAGAGACCAAAGAGGTACTGATGGGTACCCTAAAGAGTAGACAGCAAGAGGCCAATGTAGAGGCAGAAAAGATATTTAGATTAAAGTTTAAACATGAGTGATGTAGCGGGATACAAGATTCCAAGGTAGGAGCAAGTAAAGACTGATCAAAAAGTCAGTAAGAGTTGAAATATTAAAAAGGGCAAGAGATGATGGGTAGATATAGAATACATCTTAATATGGGATTTGTGTTATTAAAGATTAGAAAATAGAGCTAGAAAAAAATGGGGAAATGTTACTATGCACACTGTTACATGATAGCAGCTATTATAGTTAATACATACAGTATAAGTAAAGGTTAGAAGTTAAGAATACTATTATGGATGCTTAAAAAGTAAAAAATAAGGGATAATGGATAGATACATAATAATATGGAAATTGTTGTATTAGGGGCTATTAAGAAGAGATAGATGTAGAAATTGGAAAAACACTAGTTTGTATACTGCTACAAAATATAATACATTATAATTACAATGTATACTTAAATTTGAGAAGCTGAAAGAATATTATTATGTATATTCAATTAATACTATTATTGTCACCAAGATTCTGTATAGAGTAAATGGACCCGACAATGTACTGTTCACTAAGTATGTTGAGGGGGGTGGGATTTTAAGCTAGAGCACAACACATGCAGAACACAGTGCAGAAGCTGAATCTTTGGAGTTTTTGCTGTTTAACTCCCTTTACAATGCAGCTAGGACTTGCTTTGGAGTTCTAGCTGGATTCTAAAGGCAGACACAAACAGAAAAAAGCATTTAGAGGAGTTCTAACTGGCTCCTAAAGACTAAATTTTTTGAGTTGCATTTTTTTTCAGGTAAAGGCTAAAAGTTGCAGGAAATTTTCTTTGCTTGCTTGCTTCCTTTTCTCTATTCCTCAACCTGCAGTGAAGGTAAGGTTTTAAAAAGGATAGAGATTGGAGGGGAGAGGCAGGAAATTTAGTTTTAGCATCTAATGGGGGAGGGGGAAGTATTTGCCTCCCAGCTTTTTTCTTTCTTAGTTGAAGTAATGTGGCTTTCTAAGGGAAGGAGAGGATTAAGAAGAAAAACTAGGGAAGCTCATCCTGAAGTTTCTGCCTTTGCTTGCAGGGGCTAACTTCCCAAAGCCTATTAAGAACCAGGAAATATTTTCAATCTATTGATGACCACCTGATCAGTTCCAAATAAGTTCCGAAAGCAATCACCATTTCCTAAAGGAATTACCAGAGTGATGAAAATGGCAACTGCTTCCAGGAGGTGTTGGGAACAACCCAGGTGCTGCAGGATCCTGTCAGGGTAGAATGGGGGGAGAGGTGAGGGATACTGCACCATCTGCATTGTTGTTATTAAGATAGAATGCTGCAGGGTGCTGTGATCACAGTAATTTTGAAACAGTTTTAAGTAAGTGAATTGTCATAACTCAAGGATTATCTGTATACTACTACTGTACACACTGCACCAAAATCACTAACCAACAACAAATGTAGAAAAAATAATTAAGCAATGTATCTGTGAACCCTAGAAACAACAAATTATTAAGAGCTGTGGTAGCATAGTGGTTAGAATACTATTTTTCAGGCTAATTCTGGTGACTGCTGACTGCCAGCAGTTCGAGTCCCACCAATTCAGGGTTGACTCAGCTTTCCATCCTTCTGAGGTCAGTAAAATGAAGACCCAGATTGCTGGGGGTAATAATATGTCAATTTTGTAAACAATTCAGGGTTGTAAAGCACTGTGAAATGGTATTTATCTAAGTGCTATTGCTAAGCAGTATATAATCTAATTGCTATTGCTAATATAAACAGTATATAAGTGAAAGTACTATTGCTATTGCTAATGTAAGAACTGCATTCTTAGACATTAATGAATCTAGGAAAAAGTAGACCATAGCCTACTACTTGGTAGGATAGAAAAATATGGAATAGAGCGCATCAGATACATTTGTAATTGGCTGACCAACTGCACTCAACATACAGTTTTCAATGGAATTACATCTAAAAGGAAGGAAGCATGCAGTGGTGTACTCCAAGGTTCTGTCTTAGGCCAATACTCTTCAACATCTTCATAAACAATTTAAATGAGATAGAAGGGGAACTCATCATATTTGTAGGCAGCACAAAACTGGTGGGAATAGCCAACACTTTAAAACATAGACTCAAGATCCAAAAGACTTGAACGCTGGACCTTATTCAACAAAATGCAATTCAGTGGTGAGAAATTAAAATCTTACACTTAGGAAAGAAAAACTAGATGCACAGGTAGAGAATAGATATATGTGGCTTAACAGCAGTAATTAAGAGACAAATTTAGGTGCCCTAGTAGACAGCCACTTAAATAGGAGCCAGCAGTGTGTTGCAGCTGCCAAAAAGCCAATGCAGACCTAAGCTGCATTAGTCAAGGAATAAATCAAGATCACATGAAGTATTATTACTGTTTTCTACTGCACTGGTAAGACCACAATTGGAATACTACAACCATTTTTGATCATCACAATACAAAAAAGATCCTAGAAAGTGTGCAGGGAAGAGCAATAAAGATAATTAGGTCACTGGAGGATAAAGTGTATGATGAATGATTGCAGAAAGTAGGTGTGTCTATTCTAACCAACAGGACTAGGCATGATAGTAGTCTTCCAATCTTTGAGGGGTTGTGACACAGAAGAGGGAGTCAATCTCTCTCCAAAGCACCTAAGACAGAGGTGTCAAATTCAATTTCATTGAGGACTGCATTAGGGTTGTGTTTGACCTGGGTGTGTGTGTGTGTGGCCAGCTCAACATCACTCATGTTGGCGGCACCTGTGGTAGCCAAATGTTAAGGTAGGACTTCCTTCAGACCTTCCCTCCCTTTCATTATAATCTCCTTCCTTCCTTTTCTTTTTTCCTTCCCTCTTCATTCTCCTTCCCCTCTTATTTTTCCTTATTTTTCCTTCCTTGCTTTCTTTCCATCTTTCCTTTTTTTTTCTTTGTCTTTCCTCTTTCCCTTTCTCCTTTCCTGTTCCTTCTTGCATGCTAAAATGCAAAAGGGGAAATATTTCTCCTTGTTTTGCTTTTAATTTGTTTTGCTAGCCTTCTGCCAGTGAAAATGGAGCTCGGGGGGGGGGAGTGTGTGGCCCTCCTGAGCCCCGCTTTCACTGTCAGATGGCTGGAGGTTATCATGGCTGAAAATAGGGCTCAGGAGAGCCATGTGCAGCCCCCCGAGCTCAATTTTCACTAGCAAAGGGCTGCAGGAGTCCATCATAGCCAAAAATGGAGCCTGGGAGGACCACACACACAGTGTTCCCAAACTCTGTTTTTGTTGGCAGAGGCACTGCAGGCTAGTCTTTTGCTGTTTCTGGTCCGCAGGCTGGATCTGGGCCTTGACACTGACATCCCTGACCTAAGGGAAGAAGAAATGGATGGAAAAGGAGATCTAAATAAGAATTAAGGGGGGAAATCCTATCAATGAGGGTAAGTGGAACAGCTTGCCTCCAGATGTGGTTGCTTCATCATCAGATGTTTATAAGAAGAGAGTGGACAATCATTTGTTTGGAATGGTATAGGTCTCCTGCTTAAGCAAAATGTACTAAAATACCTCCGAGATCCTATCCAACTTTCGTTATTTATTTGCCCATTTCAATGAATCGATGTTTTAATGGATGGTTTGACGAAGCGATAGAGCCATAAGTTTCAATCTTTGTTCTTTCCTTCCTCAAGCAAAAACTGCTGATAGTGTTCCTGATTTATCTGATCAACTTTAATGGGAAAAATACACCTACAAACTCTAAAAATTGCTTGACCCTGGAAAGGTGGTACCACAGTTTGAAAACTGCTGCTGGTATTTTGAATCCACCTTTCAGATGCTATTTTTTCCAATGCCTTGCCTTAGACAGAATGCATGAGCCTTTTGTGTACAATTATATTCTCAGTTGTATTTTAAATGTATGAACAGCATTCTTTGTGTTGTTTGTCCTTAAAATGATCCTTTAAATTTTGAGAGCAAGTTGTGCTTACATTTTTTCAAAAGACTTATTTGAATATGGCAAGCTGCAAAATTCTCATTTATTAGAAAACAAACCAGTGAAGCTGTTCCTATATCTAGTCCCTCCTACATTTTAGTATGTTTCCCTTACAAATTCAGCTTATTTGTTGTTGTTTTCCTGGCTCTCAAAATGGTGGCCTAGAATTACCTCACAATTTTTTATGTCAATGGGTACTAAAGGTTTTCTTGAAAATAAAGATGATACTGCACAGTGCACTTCACAATGCAACAGGCTGTGTTCCCATTTTAATTAAGAATTGTAATTTACATTGCAGCATATTGACATCTTTACAATAATAGGGTCCTAGTTATCTGTAGATTAGGAATTGCATCACTATCATACTATTTTCCTACCTAGCAATTGAATAAAGCAGTTTTTCTATATATTTGAATAGTGGAAAAGAGTATTCTATTAGGTGCAAGAAATTAGACTCCTGGCCCAATTGATTTTCAGATGATAAAAGAATATACCCTAATCAATTGAGAATGATTAACTTGAAATTTGAGTGATGGGAAGGAATCCTATCAAAATCAAAGGAAACTAATCCTACTTTCGTAAAATCTGTACATAAGGTTATACTGAGAAAGAGGCTTCTGGTAATTTTTATGCAGAGGGGTTTTTATTTTAAGTCAATAAAACTATTTTTATAATCACTTAAATACTAAGAATGAGGAATAGAGATACTGTATTTTTCAGACTATAAGACGCACTGGACCATAAGGCACACCTAGGTTTAGAGGAGGAAAACAGGAAAAAAATGGTTTTTGGCCTCCACGCGTCCGGTTTTTGGCCACCCAAACTCTCTGCATGTCCCGTTTTTCCCCTCCCCAGTGTCCTGAAGCACTCTGCAAAAACAGCCCCAGTTTTTTGCCGGCAGAGTCCTTCTGGATGCTGGAGATGGAAAAACTGGACCTCTGGAGGCCTCTGCAGGCAAAAACAGGGCCATTTTTGGCCTGTAGAGTGCTTCTGGGAGCCAGGGAGGTTGAAAACGGGATGCGTAGAGGGTTTGGGAAGCCAAAAATGGGCCCATATTCGCTCTATAAAACCCACAGACATTTCCACCCACTTTTTTGAGGGGAGAAAATGCATCTTATAGTCCAAAAATACGGTATCTCCCTCTATCTGTCTATTCCTGGTTCTCTATTCGTGTCATCCTTGTTGGGCTATTTTTTGTGTGTCTCAGAGGAAAAAAACAGATTTGAAATATTCCCAAACTTTTATTTCTAAAACTATCAATTATTAGCAACATCATTTCAAATTACTACACCTATATCACTTCTAAACCTAGGGATATTTAGAATCTGTATATTAGAACGCAGGATATTTTTTCTTAAAATGTTATCCAATTCCCCTTCTCTCTGTGCATACAATATTCTTTAAAAATTGAATATAAACCAAGCAACATATGCTCTTTCATATAGATGTTTATAGAGCTATCATCTCTCCCCCATTACTTATTGAAAAAAATGTAGTTGTTCAGAAGAATTCAGAATAATTTGATTGTAAAATACTAACTATGCAAAGGTAAGTTGTTCTTACCTCACCACAATATTCAGAGATGAATTCATTTTTCTGCACTGGATCCTTAATGAAAATCCCCCAGCCTGCCACATCAGAAGGTGCTAGCAGCAGATGCTAGCAGAATGAAAAAGCAAGTGCCTTAAACAAGCCAATAAAACTAAAAAGATACTTAATTCTAACAAAATACATAGTATGCAATATTAAAAGGGACAAAACACAAGCAAAGTAGTTGACTAACTAACAATAAATGATTTTGTTTTTAGTGCTTGTTCATATAAATAATAAAGTTCTGACATGCGGAGTCATAGACATTCACAGAACAAGAGTTTTCAAACACAAAATGATCTTCCATTGAATCCACATCAGAGTAACCTCCTTCCCAACCCAATTTTTCTTGAGTCTTTTGAAACTCTGCATCAACATGAATGCAGGTATTTCAAAACTGAAAAGGCATCAAGTGAGGCGGCTATGTGTCAAGTTAAAATTATACCTCATATAGGAGTAGCATTTCACTCAAAGTGTATTTGTTTTGTGTCACTGCTAATGTATTATTTACAAGGGAATTCTGTATGTCCATTAACATGAATAGAATTGGAATAAGAATATAGCACTAATTTGCATAGACAAGCTTTAGTTAAGACATACAAACTAGTTTATGGCATTCCCATAAAATTCCACTGTACTGTTAGAAATATAACAAAAATGAATATATTGTGTATTAGCACAATTTCCTATTTTTACACAAACTTAAGATGGTGAAACCTTCACAAGAAAGTGCTATTACAGAACCTTATGCTTTCTACCACTGAATTTATTTTGTTAAATTGCTTATTAATTAATTGCTTAATTTCTGTTAAAATGGAAGTAGCAACTTCAGATGTGCATATTTTTTATCTGCAAAGATAACACTGTATGTTCACTAAAAATATATTCTATGAGTTAGTCTACCATAAGTGTTTTATATTTATGTGCCAATCCTAATGTATAGCTAGTGGTTTCTGTTAGAACAATGTTCCAGATGGCTGATCACACAAGCTACAATATACAAGCATTTGATAACTGAACTTCCAAATAGTTATGTGCATAACTATTACTTGTGTAAACTGTGCATTGAGAATATACAATTTCTAAATATACAGTTTCGCACATCTTATAGTTGCAAACATGAAATAATAAAACTGGAATGTTTTACAATCCTAATTTGATTACCATCCCAACAAAAAACACACTTAAGATGATTCTCCAACAAACTAAGTAATACGTATAAATCAGGGAGCAGGTTATGTAAAAACCATCTTCCACTTTCTTGAAGAAGAATGCTCAAGGCATCCATGCTCTATACATTTTGCAGAAATGTCTATCATGAACAAAGATAAAATGTGTCATCTGTTCATAAAAAGATGAACCACCTTTTTGGACCCTCGTTGAATGCTGCAGTTCTTGCAAGACACGTTTTTGCTATCCCAATGATCAGCTGCTCCACATGTCAAACAGAGATCTGGATCACACTCACGTACAGCTAAGTAGCAAGGACACTGCTTTGTATTGCACTGAGCTTTACAACGGCATCCAGGAAATCTATTTTGGCCTTTAAAAAAAAAAAGCTGAATCAATTTATTTAACTCCTGTTACAAACTGCTGATTGCTCAGGACTTTGTTCAGTTTAAAATGCTAGACAATGTAAATGCAGTCACCAAACTGAAGAAGAAACCCTAAGAGCTTCAAGTAAGATATATCTGGAGATTTTTTTATCTAAACATTTCAGGTAGTAGCATGTACAGGCAGCTCATATATTTTAGATATATGTTATTTAAAATACTGTCTATTCAAACTGCAGTGTTATCAGTAGAGTTTTGGGGCAATCCCCTTTGAAATTTTCATCCTCCATAAATTCCATGTTGTGAAAAAATACTATATGCTGCAAAAGATCTGGGGACCTATAGCAGGAAATCCTTCAGAACCATTTTCAACTTTTCAAAGATTAGCTAACTTTTAAATGATATGTGGTTTGAAGAATAACTCCTTAAAGTAGGAGATATAGGATGCAGAACACAGAAATGGCTAGGGCCATAACAAAAATGAAATGTGATTTACATTGAATTCAAATTTTAATATATACAAGTAATATAATTAAAATAATCATTTTCACCAAAATTATAGCTCTGAGGAAATTTTTTGATAGGCTATAAAGACCTATAGTTTTCCTTAGAACTGGATATGATCCAAGGCCTGAAACTGTGAATCTGTCTGCTTTCATGAATTGGAGGTTGCACTTTAGAATATTCTCTATAAATTTCTTTATAAATGCCTTCTCTACAAGAATAAAAAAATACTAGGAAAGATTCCATTCTAGGATCTTATTCATTATTACTGATCTTTCATGAAGAAATATAAGCTTCAAAAGAACAGAATCATGGAGAGAAAACTATTGCATTGGGAAATGTTAATGGCTGCTATGACTGACACAATAACTGCCTGTTTTAAATGAATTTAACATAGAATCATAAAGGCTGGAAGGGACCTCAGAGATCTTCTAGTCCAATCCCCTGTTCAACACCAAAATCTTATAACATGCCAGTCAAATGGTTGTCCAATCTGTTTTTGAAACAACTAACCTAACATTGGGTATTTTTTTAAAAATGCAGTCTTTCAGTCTAAATGGCTATTTGCTCAGTCTCCTTCCTCTGACGGACTAAACTTAATATCATGGTTTCCAATTGTAATATTATTGGTTTATTTAAAAAAAAAACAAAGCTCAAATCCACAATTCCCCACAAAAATACAGCTCACTAGACAGGGAGTATGGAAGAGCTTTAGCAATTTGCCCCTAGTATACTTTCAATTAGAGATTATTTTGTCTTGAATCTTCCACCATTTAGAGAAACTTCACAACAATACCAAAAAGGAAAATTGTGAACCCTCTTTTTCCATCCCCTGCCATCTGATCAGATTTTTTTAAAAATCAGAATGAATTATTAAACCGTGTTAACCTTTTCACAAGAATGGCTTTACAGGTGAAACTCAAAAATTTAGAATATTGTGCAAAAGTTCATTTATTTCAGTAATGCAACTTAAAAGGTGAAACTAATATATGAGATAGACTCAT
>JAEANM010005355.1:4336-19710 GCA_017656035.1 Myanophis thanlyinensis
AGGGGAGGGTTTATTAAAATTCCTTCAGCTTAAGCTGACGCAGGTTCGTGAAATCTGGTTAAGCCAAGCCTGACCTACATAAGGCTTCAGACTGAAGGAGAGGAGAAGAAGAGGAGGAGGAGGGGGGGTAGTGCGCACGCAGAAACACTTTTGTGCCAAAAAAAAATCCCCCCTCTACATTTAAACAGGATTGAAAACATAAAGGTTTAAAGATTAGCACATTACCCTGCCAAATATTACCCAATTCATCCTGAGTTTACGAGCTTACACACATACATCTCTTTTGCTCATAAAGGGAGGGGGGGGGTTTGGAAAAAAGGAACTGCACAGAAGGCTGGATTTATTCATGCTCAAGAAAAGAACAACTTTTTTTATGGGGGAATGGGAGGCATTTATTGGTTATTAAGCTGTACAACATCTGCAAAAAGGAGAAAAGAGGAAAAACAACAACAAGCAAGGGGACTGGATTTAGAGGAGGCGTGTGTAGAGAGATCCCTAACAGAGCCCCCAGATCACGCTTCTGTTCCCCAGCGGCTCTTCTCCATTTGCATAATGCTAGTCCTGCTGTCAATCAGGAATTGCAGATTGCCTAGCTAGTTAGGTTTCACTCAGGGTCGGGCTTCGCAGCAAAGCTAAGCTTCCCCAGCACTTTGCAGTGTGGCTTTGGCTTTATGCGCGCACACACTTTTTAAAGAGGCAGATGCTCAACAAAACAGGGACAGGGATGAGCGGAAAAATAGAGTGCCCCCTCCTTACGGCTGCAGTTGTAAATGTGCAATTCATTACAGATTTCCAGAGGTTGCATCTTAAGGACAACCTTCAGTCAGGATTCTGGTTGCCCTTCTAATGACCTTCAAATGAGCTGGGCTGAAAAAGAGGCATCATAGCCAAGCAGGAAGGAGCTAGGACTGATTGATGCAAGTGTCTGCAGACGTGAAGGATGCTGGCTTGGGAAAGGCTGCCGTTAATACTCTCGTGATAAGAAATGCAACTTACCAGCTGTCAACTTACCAGCTTATAATGTAACAAGAGCAGTGTTAAGAATTCATCAATTTATTATCACATAACCGTCACTGATCACAGTTCTACTTTATGTATGGAGCACAATCCTGAGGAGAATTAGGCTTACACATCACTTCAAACTATTTTTGTAACCCTTCAGGGATGTAGGAATCAAATTAAACCTCAGATTCATCTTTACTTCTATCTCCAAATCACAAAATTATTCCTTGTTTCTCAGGGAAATTACGTAAAAACAAGTAACAGGTTACAGGATAATCTGGTGGCCTTAAAAACAGGCAACCCACTTCAGGTCATTATAATCATTACCTCCTGGCTTACTCTACCTAACTGGTTGTTGTAATAAACAGACAAAAGTTATATCTTTCTATAAGAAAAGAATTCACTAGGATCACACAACATAAGTCATGGTTTGTTTAATCACAGTTTATCAAGTTATGGCTGGCTTGATTCAGCTAAAGTAATCAATATTTTATATTATAATATTACAATATTCAAATATTTTATATTTATTTGTTATTTTCAAGTTCTTGATCATATGACTACATTCATACAACTTACAATATTACAATATTGTGTGAAAATCAAATAAGTTACGTTAACTGAGGCAGAACATAAATCTTCCTGTGCATCATGGAATACAATTAAGTTGTCTGCCTCTTCTCATGGTTTCTTTTTAAGACTTCATGATCAAAGACAAGTCCCATGGCAATTCACATGAAATAACATTTTTTCCCCATAACAGATATGAGAAACAGTCCTGGAAAAGTCAGAAATCTGCGCACTGAAAGATATATTATCCAAATATAGGTTTTTATATAATTTTCTTATTGATCGATAGTGCTTTTTTTCTTATAGTTTTTTTAATTGAAGGACTATAAATAGGAATTATTTCTTGGAATGTTCTAGCTAGAATCAAGGTCTAAATAAATAAATAAATATCTTTAACCCACCACAACTTTAGATGTAGTTTTATTTATATCAAGGGTAAATATTCTATAAAAAGATTAATAGCCACAGTAATCTTTATGGAAAGATATTCCCTTCATTGTATCATTATGAATGTTATTTCTATTTTATAAGGAATATTATTTTTACTTAAATTCAGGGAAATGAAAGCAGAATCTTAAAAGACAGTGAAACACAATTCTGAAAATATGAACAAAAATTTAATAACTAGATATTTTGGACAAGCTGCAGCTGTAAAGGAGAGCAGTCCATTTTTACTCATTCATGTCCTAGCTCTGTTGAGCATGTGCTTTGTTTAAAAATATTAGAAAAATATGTATTCACTTATTATTATTATTATTAATGGATAGCAGTTACACATATATTTACATTTTACTAGTTCAATATCATGTTGCATAACACAGCACTTATCAGCGACTCTTTAAAGCTACTATAACTTCTCCTGGAAACATGCAGCTGCCTTCCACAATCGCAGCACTAGGAAAAAATGCAACCATTTTAAAAAACTATAATCAAATTATATATGCATGCAGTGCATTAACGTATTTCTGAAATATAATTAAAAACATTGAACATAACGTTCAAGTCCATCTTATCCAATGACATTAATCTATTACAGACTAAGACAAAGCCTGAGCATCAAATGAAAAGAAACAAAGGAATGAGATTTAAACTGTTGAGCTCCTTAGAGAAAAAGTAGAATATAATTGTACTAAATAAAACCTGGACCAATTTATATTGTCATCTTATGTCACTGATGTATTGAAATTATATCATATTGTATCATATCGCATCATGATGCAAGCTCTAAACTGTTTTGAAGAAAGGTAAAATAATGGAACAACGTGGAATAAATGGCATATGAATGACAATAATGTATTAGGATATTCCATTCTTACAATTTTTATTATTGAAGTACCTTTTATACTGTATTCGAAGGACAAACTTTACATTATGATAATTATTGTTAGCTCCAACCAGTCTAATCATTTGTTATTATTATCATTGTTTGTTGTTGCTTTTAGCTGTCTAACATAAGATTGAGTAATTGTTTATCAGAATGAAACAAGTTGAATTCAATGTAAGATTTCATAGGTAAGACTCTTGGCCACCAAAAAAGTGATTGACAAATACTGATATTTAAAGTACAAGTTCACAAAAGCAAATTTGAAATTCAGCAGATGAACACAACTCAAAGCTTAGTGGATATCACTTCATAAACAAAGAACCAAGGTTGAAAACATGCCTATAGCCAAGAGCACCTGTGAGATGTGAAAACACAGACAGATTCACAGGACTACTATATCTGCTCCTTGTTTCAAGCTCCATGGCTGCATTGGTGAACAGAATGAACAGAAATATTAAAACAAAGAAAATCAGCAAAATCATCTCACCAATCAAATGTCTCCTTTAAAGGACAATTTCTCAAAAGCAATTCTTACAACAAACAGAAGATATAACAATTCTGAATGGATAGTGCAAACAGCAAGCCAGCAAGAATCCATTTTATATTTAAGAAAAAGCGCCCATGCTATCACAAAACAATACAAAATAGGAAATATTTTCTCTGTATCATAGACACTGGAGGAAAATAATCTTGTTATTTTTTTCAATTGATGTCTCTTTTCCTCCTCCAAAATAAAGGTCTTAGAAGTTTTGCTTCTTGTCTATAAAACACTGCAATATAGAGTTTCCCAAATCTAACAATTTACCTTAGCTGTGCAGCCTCTAATGCATACATAAAACCCTGTAGATTAAATGCTTGAATAATCCTTTAATGGTATGATGAAGAACTGGGATGTATGAAATGTTTTACGATTCAGAGTCAGACAATGCAAAGCACATCCATTTATAAGTAAATCTGATTGTTTTTAATCAATTGAAATCCCTTCAGTGTAGAACCCCAATTAGGGGGTTACTTAACTAAGGATATTCACCACAAATGCTTCAGTTAAGGCTCACCAACATCACACAGACATTGTCAACAACTTGCAAGCAATCACAAATTCAGTGTGATCATTGGCAGACATAAAACATATTTGCATACTGTATGTCTTTAAGCTTTTATTCAGATAACATGGAAGTAATGCTTCTTGAAAAGGGATGGAGGGTGTTACCCAGAACATTCAATTGTCAAGCATTTTAGATCCTGAATATCTGAGCAGGGCTTATGTAAATACCTGAGTTTGAAAAGTAGCTCTTGTTTTATATTTCTAATTAAATAATAATAATAATAAATCCACTACCACAGGAGAAATCTGAGCTGCAGTCTAATGATAAAACATATTCCTGGAACAATTATATGAAACAAAATCAATACTAAGGAAGATACATCCACTTGGAGCACTTCAAAAGTATTTTAAAAGTGAATGAATCTTGATATATAACTAGCTATAGGTCAGGAGTGTCAAACTCAAGGCCCGCAGCCAAATCCAGCCCACAGGTTGCTTAGATTGACCTGGAAACAGCAAAGAATTGGCTCACAGTGCCTCTGCCAGCAAAAATGGAGCTCAGGAGACCCGCCATGCAGATCTCCAGAGCTCCATTTTCTCTGGCAGAGGATTGCAGGAAGCCGTTGCAGCCGAAAACAGAGCTTAGGAACCCATTTCCACAGGCAGAGCACTCAGGCCACCACAGGCGCTCCTGATGTTAAGCTGGCCATGCCCACTCCACTCCCCCGAGATCAAACATAATGCTGATGCGGCCCTCAATGAAATCAAGTTTGACACCCCTGCTGTAGGTTGTTCCAGCTTTATAGCTAGCTTTCAGGTTTATATAGTTACCGTACTTTTTCAGGATGTTGCTAGGCTTCCATAATCTTAGCTGAACTAAGAAAGAACCTTAGAAAGAGCTAGCTGAAGGATTTCCTTGTTCCCCTTCCTGTATGCATCATGATGACAGGCCAACAATCAAATGGAGGCTGCAACAGAATCTAAGTCATTGATGTAGCTAAAACAAAATTATCTTCTTTTGTAATGAGAAATACTGTCTCTTGGTCATAATATGAATTGTTCATTCTCTATTACAGCACTGTTTTGACCCATTATATATAGATATATATTCTTTTTCTTGCCTTTCTTCATTTATATTGTAGACTCTTTTTTTCTTTGACAATAGGGCAATCATGTCCTCTATACTAGCAGTCCCCAACCTTTTGGGCACCTGTTCCATGGAAAGATTTTTCCACAGACCGGAGGGGGCGTGGTTTTGTATGCTGCTTGTATCCCATCGATGGAGCATCACTTGTTTGTGCGAACCAGTTGCTGGCATGCTGCAGACCAGTGCTGCTCCACAGCTCAAGAGTTAGGGACCCTTGCTTTATACTTATTTTCTTATCTTTTCAATAGGCCAGATCCACAAAAGCACTAATTGTTTCCTTTCCCTAAATGGCCAAGATCTTGCACATAAAATGAAAAAAAGAAAAATGGATGGCTTTGCAAAGAGGAAGAAGTATTCTGGCTACTTCATGATTAAGGCCAGAACATTTTGCTGATGCTTTTAATACAAAGATTGTATATATCACAATAACAAGACTCCAACAATTCTTACCATCTTCAAATTACTGATATCTCTATTAACCCATGTTCTGTTTCAGTAGCAACAATTCTTGTTTCCTCAGAAAATTTGGAAGCATCTAGTAGTTGCAGTAAGAAAATATTGATATATACCACCCCATATACCGTATGTATAACTTTATCCCACATTCCTGCTGATATTTTAGACATAGCAATTGTTTGTATATAAGTATAGCACAAGTAAACTTATCTGATTCTGAAGAGTGAAAACCTTGCCATCACAACCCTGAGACACAGCTGTCCTGAAGCCAATGTTGCTTAGTTTCTACAACTTTCCATCAGAAGATATTTCAAAAGCTATTCTGCTTTACATTAAAGCATGCATATTCCTACCTATTGTTGTTCTGCACAGTGATTTCATTCCAGTTTTCAAACGCCCAATCACCGTATTTTTGTTTTCACAGGGCAATTCTTCTTCCTTAGATTTTACAGTTACAGAAGAATGAAAGCCAGAAGTTGTAGAGCAAATGTTTACAGAAGTTGAGCTGCACAATTGTCTCTCACACACCTACAAGACAGAATATATATATATTACGGAATATTCATGTAACAACTTCAAAATAAATATGTGTCTCTTCTGTCTGAAGACTCTGAAATATCAAAGCCATGTCCTTTAAGAGTACATCCTCAAAGGGAAGAGAACCTCATATGATGACACACCAGTTTAAATAAATATAAATATAGGAAGATCTCTAGAAAGAGTTCTTGATAGTGATCAGATGAACAGCAAATCCAAATTAACAGATCTTATTTGCAGTTCCTCAGATGGTTCAGTTGTGATATAATGAATTAGTTCAATAAAAAAAAGGAAGAGACTCTTTTGAGCTGAAGACAGTTCCCTGTGACACGTGAACTAACACATGGAGGTTTTTGGCAGCATTATGGAGCGCAACACAAGAAACAAGATCTAGACTTCTATTCAGGTGTCTAATTTCAATGGATGATCAATTTACAACTGCGAAATTTGGACAAAATCACTAGTTTATGATTTATTACGCCCTAAGTACTTCTCTTTTTGTACATTTCCCATTTTTGTACCTCTCCTAAAAAAAATCATTACATGAGAAATCTGCATAGTAAAAAAAAATTAGAAGTTTTGCCTCCAAAATCTGGATAGCAAGTGAGCTAGGACCCATTTTTATAATCTTCCATAATGCATCCTGATTAAATAGAGAAACAAAATGTCTGAGGAATGTGTAAGAATGGAAATAAATTCATGACTGAGGAAATAGAATTTGGGTAATTTGTATACCGCCCTTTGAAAGAGCATATGAACTAAACTGGTTTTTGCTAAATAATTAGCTAATTCTTTTGTTGAAGACCATATTGGAGTTTTGTTGCCTAAACTCCAAATCCAAGGGCAAATTTCTGATAGGTCAGGATATTTCGGAGATAGCTAACTGCAGTGATTAAGCAATATGTGTAAAACTGCATGATGATTTACATAATCTCCAAACCAAACCAAACCAAACGTTGTATAATAAAAAGCTACATGTGCTCCTAATATTCAGAATTTAAATTCTCCTTCATATAAAACTTTTTTTATATGAAGGAGAATTTAAATTTGTATAGTTGTTCATATTAGTAATGTTAATGCCTTTGTGGTCTTCTTTTATTTTACCTCATCTGTTTCAATTTCTGGATTTATATATTCAGATGTTTTCTGCAGGATTTTTCCTGGAGGTATAAATCTTGGCTTTTTGGCTGAATTCCCCAACAGTTGACTTGGAGCTGCTGATCTTCTCATCTTTGGCTCTGTTGATTTGAAAAATAGCAATCAGAAAGTGTGAAGCAAATTCAGAGAAGTCCTGACCCTAAGAAGCCAAATACCACATACAATCCACAAACCTAATTCAGCAATCAGAATGGCAGCATTCCTGACATAGCACCATTCAGGTTCTACTTATGTCTCTAATAGAAGAAAGTTCACCACTTCCTGAAACAGATTCTTACACAATCAAATACACCTCTCATTAAGCTGTTTCCACTAATGGTAACCAAGTGTAGACAAATCTCTTTATATAATATAGGCTTCTAACTACATGACATTAAAGTAAAAAGCAGAGGAATTAAAAAGCATCACTCCTCTTACTTTCTGTAATGACTATATTATATTTTCGGAGGTAAGTGTTGAGAAAGAAAAGACTTTTTCCTCAGATCTTTTAGAAATCCCAAGGAAATCATGTCATGTGTTACTTATTGCCAATTTCATTACAATCATTATTTGACATGTACCTCCTGCAGGGTTGGGGTGCAAGACAGTGCTGCAATAAAATGTGCACTACGATAAATTATTATAGCAACACCATTTAACCTGGCATTTATGTGAAAAAAGTTCAACATTTCTGGGTCAGTCCAATATGCTTTCTTAATAATGCTCTTTTTTAACAATATGCCTCTAGGTACCAGCAATCATGATTATGCCACCAGAGCAACATTTTCCATAACCACTCTTTCCTTTTTGTAAGATTCTGTCCAATAAAAAAAAATCTGATTACCTCATTCTTGTAAGGTTTTGTTATTTTTAATATTATGAAATATGAAACTGCCTTAATAAGGTAAATCAAAGAACCAAAAATTTCTGAGAACATGAAGATTGCTTTTCAAACGCAGTTTCAAAAATGCGAATAGGAAAAAGGAATCCAAACTGATGCTACGCACATAATATTCCATATCGCAAGCCCGAGGAAGTAGGACCTATAGTAGCTTCTTTATCCCTAACTATGCCCGTTTCCTACCAGATACAAAGCAAAGCCAGACTTACATAGCAGGTTAATCGTCCCGCCATATAGTTTACGCCTTCCCTTTCCACTACTACGTACTCACTTGTTCAACAACGCATGCGTACACAGCATTAGTCTCCGTTCTGTATTCTGTATGCGCACAATCTCAGCCGGCCTAGCACAATTCCACCACTAGGGCATGGGGATCTGTACTGCGCATGCTCTGCTTCCGCCTTTTACTTTGCCCATACTTTTTCTGTCAATCATTGTCAGAACAATGTTTACTCGTTATTTACTGTTATAGAAAGTAAATGCTGCAGCTATCTATCTATGAAAGAGAGATAGACAGACAGACACACAAAGAAAGGGGTTTATCATTTACATAAAAATATAGAGCTATGCATTTGAAGAGAGCATTGAGAGGGGAAACTTCTTGGTATCTTTTCCTTATTCGTTCTCTTGAATGGATTTCAAGGCACGTCTATCATGAGACTTCAGCAAGTCCTTTCAAAATGAAATTTTAATTTCAAATCTTTTCTCCTTCCCCCGCCCCGTGTGGGTGTCTGTTTTGAGACCCGCGTTCAGAGGTATCCACGTTCATAAAGCTTAACACTGAATGAATTTAGGCTGCTCATTCAGTCTTAGCCCAGCCTACCTCACAGGCTGGTTGCTCTAAGAACAAAATGAAGCGGGACACACCTCCACCTCCCACCTCAACCTCATTACTCATTACGCCCGCCTGGAAAATAAATGGAGAATTTTAAAAAAGCGAGCTCCAATACTGTAGTGCCGCCACGGGGTTCTCGAAATCCAATTCCCAGTTAAGTGCTAATTTAGCGAAGAGAAACTCAGAAGTTAAGTGTCTGCGCGACTCTACCCTTGGCACTCTACGTTCTGCTGTATCTGGACCAATTAGATGCGGCATATATAGAGGCCGGTAGAATCTTCGTCCGCGTTTCTCCTGCTGGTTGTAGAGGGAGTGGTGCGTTGTAGACTCAGGGGTTGGACTTGGCTGGAAGGGGTGAGACGCGGAGTAGATGGGGCGGGTGCGGGTGGGCAGCTTTGCACAGGAAACAGCAGGAGAGGCTGATTATATGCATAGGGGGATTCCTAGAAAATATGGTACTCTTTTTTTAAAAAAACAACCCTGTTTATATGTAGTAAAAAGGGGAAAGGCAAACTTGCGAAAGTTGGCTGGGTATGTTGGTGGGTGGCAAATATAAACGAGTTTTACAATTGAGTAGGTGTTTTATGGTACAGGTAGCCCTCCGCTTACAACAGCTCACTTAGTGACCGTTCAAAGTTACACCGTCACTGGGAAAAAAGTGACTTATGACCGATTTTCACACTTAATGACTACTGCAGCATTCCCATGGTCAACTTAATTAAAATTTGGATGCTGGGCAAGTGGCCAGCCAAATTCACTTAACAGTCCTTTTACTAATTGAACAGCTGAATTGATTCACTTAATAACTGGCAGGAAAGGTCGTAAAATGGTGCAAAATTCACTTAACTGTCTCACTTTAGCAACAAGCTTTGGGCTCAGTTATGGTTGTAAGTTGAGGTCTCACTATATAAGCTTTCATGCCTTAGAATTAGGTCAGTGTTTTTTCAAAATTGGTCACTGTGTAGAGTTCAATTCTCAGAATTTCCTTATGGGGAATAGGTGGGCATAAAATTAATAAATTCCCCTGATAGCCCCTGTCGGAGAGGTCAGTATTACAGCAAAATCCATCAGAGGACTATGTTGCTGTGTTAAAATGCAGTGATATTGTGAGACAGATTGTTTTTAATCCAGATTGCATTTTCATGGCTATGTGTCCATGTTCTTGAGAATTTTTCATTTTTTTTTTAATCAACAAATACAAAATAGTTAAGGGTTATATTTCTGCATTTAGTTCAGTGGTACCTAATCCATAAAAGCACATTATTTCTATTAATCTGTAATATGCATCAATGTTTCATTTTTAATGAAACTGACGGGTTTTAGATATTTTCTGTAACTATAAATAGTGAACTTTTCAGAGGCAAACTACCTCTAACAGTTCCTTTGCTTTTGGTTCCGTTTTTTCATTTCATTTTTTCCTATTCCAGCAGCCTTACAATTGTGTTAAGAACTCCCAGTATTCCAGCCAGGGATTCTGTCTGAACTGAAATTGTAGCCACAAAACATCTGGAGGTTATAAGGTTCAGGTAATCTGCATTACTTTTTGTCCTCTGTGTGTGGTTTGTATAGACCTCATGTTTTCTAACAAATAATGTATCACCCCATGGTATATGCATTCCTAAGATTTCTAGCTATAACCTGCCTTGATGCTCTTAGGATTGAGGTGGTCAAGGGCAAGGCAGGCCTTTAGAGAGTCCTTTATTGTCCTCAAAAAGTGTTCAACAAATGGTCCACCAATGACCATTAAGACTCCACCCCACATTACCCTGAAGGCAACCAACCTCAGTCCTCCAAACAACCCATGTTACCAGGAAAGTTCACAAGGCAAAGTCCAGGCATAAGACAAATGGCAGTCCTCAGGACAATGACAAGATATAAGGCAAATGCAGTCCTGAAGGAAAAGTCCAGAGGATTCTAGGGTAAGACAAAGGGCGGTCCTCAAGGCAAGGCAGAAACGTAAGAGTTAAAGCCAGGAGAGTGTACCCCAAAAAAACATTTGTTCTAGGCAAAGACTAACTCCCCGTGGCTTCATCTTAAGTTACTCCATGCCGGGATTTCGTTGTGAGGAGGAGTGGGGCAATCTCCTCCTGAATAGCCTTGTAGCCCTTCTCTGGGCTTGCCTACTTTCCACTCTCCTTACCCATGGCAGCTGTTCCTCATCAGAGGACATCTGCCAATCAACACCACTGCCTGTCAGCAGCTGATCTTCCCCTGTGTCTGTGCAGGCAGGTAGCTCTCCGCCTGGTTGACTACCTCCCCCAATGCCTGAGGGCTCCAGGACAGCATCGTCCTCAGCCCCTGTCTCTCCAAATATGCCACGGGAGCTGTGCCATCCCTGTCAGCCGGTCCTAGTTCCTCCTCCTTCGAATCAGGCTCTGAAGGGGCCAAGACAGTTGCTATGTCCCAGCTGCCCCCAAAAATGTGCCATTAGCAAAGATGCTATTAATAAATCTTCTGTATTGCCTCAACTGTGCTTTTATGTCAATATCTTTGTCAGTAGTAAATAGAAAATGGGGGGAGGGGGGAGCCAAGATATGATGAAGCAGCTGCTGAGCTCTCCAACACCTTTGTATTTGTTTAGGATAAACCATACAGAAAATTAAAAATATTCTGAAACATTGGCCATCATAGCGTTTCATTGAGAGATATTTTCCCTATAATTTTAATCTTTGTAACCCAAACCCCATTTTATATTTCAGTCTGTCTTTTGCAGCTGACCAGCATAACAAAGTATAGTCCTGGTTTTCTTTTCAGTTTTTGGAGAATGATCCCATTGATAAAAGTTTTAAGCTCCACATACTATTTTCAGTGAGCAAACATATACTAGACATTTGTATTAGACATATACAGGATTAAACATTGTACAGATGCCGTACAATGTACATAGTATGCCACAGTGCCAGCCTCTTTGAGGTTGTTTTCTTACTCTTGAAGGTGGCAGTGATGCGCCCTTTCCTGAAGAGAATTCCATTAAGTCCAATAGTCCTGGACAATTATTGCCCATCCTTCAACCTTCCCTCTTTAGAGGGAAGGTAAAGAGGTGGAGAAGGTAAAGAGGCTTCATGTCAAAGGTCCTGGAGGAAGTGGATTTTCTGAATCCATTCCAGTAGGCAGGTTGTAGTCTAGTATGGAGACTACATTAGTCACCCGTGTCTCTTCTATGGCAGAGCCAGAATGGGGTAGTGTGGCCATGCATGTGTTCCTTGATCTTTCAGTATCTTTCATTAATATCCACTATGGTGTCCTTTGGGCAGCAGCAAACTTTAGGCGTGGGCAGCACTGTGGTGTTGGTTTTCTTTCTCTGTGGTTGGTTACACTTGGCCTTAGTGAATGTGAATGGTCTCTCTCTCGTGGGGTGCTACAAGTTTCCACACTTTCTTGTTTTCTGTTTTAATATCTACGTGGAACTGCTGGGTGAAATTATCCATTGGTTTGTGGGTCAAGTATTATTAGTATGAGCATCAGCTGATTATACCCATTGGTACCTCTGGATTCCATGCCATGCCAGTCAAGTGATGCCATCAAAGTCGTAGCCCAGTGCTTGGAGACAGTATGAGTGTCTGGATTTGTAGGAACAAATTCAGGTTCACACCTGACAAATTCATTAACTCTCAGTGGGGCAGCACTTTCCCATTTGAGACTTGTGCACAATATGGGATTCTCCTGGACTCAGCTTCTACTCAATGAGCAAGTGCCAGCTGTGACTCAACAAGTCATTTGCTTGGTACATTTGGTGCATCCATTGTGTCGTTTCCTGGATTGGCTGAAGGAAAGGCTATTTAGATAAGTCACATACATCCTTATTGCTTCACAATTGGATTATTGTAATTACTTCTACATGAGATTACCTTTAAAATCATCTGGAAGCTACAGCTGGTCCTGAATGCAGCAGCACAGCCAGGAGTAGTATATTATGCTCATGTAACCTCTGTGAGCAGCACTGGTTGCTGGTTGGCATCCAAGTACAATTCAAAATGCTGGTTATTAACTTTAAAGCAGTGGTGAAATTCAATTTTTTTTACTGCCAGTTCTGTGGGTGTGGCCACAGGATTAAACATCCCCAAGCACAGAATTACCATTACCATTACAACTTCACCAAAGTTACAGTGTAATAAGGGGAGAGGCAGTTTCTGTGAGCAAGGCAATAAAGATTAGGCTAGAAACAACTGCCTTATTAACAGGATTAACCCTGCAAAGTGGGAAAAAAACAAAAGGAGATTTCTTCTAATAACAGGTTCTCTGAATTGCTTATAATTGTTACCACCGGCTGAATTTCACTTCTGCTTTAAATCCCTTCATGGCAGGAGGCCTGGTTACCTCGTTTACTGTTTGTTTCCATTTATTTCTGCCCATCCTGTAGAATTAATCAGTATGGGTGCCCTCCAATCCTGTTTATTAAACAAGGTCATCTTTTAGTTCCCTCCCTCTGGAATTTTGTCTCCCCAAAGACTTATGCAGCTCTCACCCTTTTGACATTCTATAAATTATTCAGAACCTGTTGGTTCTCCCAGACTTTGGCTTAGGGGATTTTGTATCCCTTTGAAGTTAGTTTACTTTCAGTGTTTGTTCTTCTGGTTAGTTGTAACATCCTTTTTATATATATTGTCTTCTTTCTTTCTAAGCAGTTCAGAGGTATTGAGGTGGGCAGCCTTGAAATGTAAATAAACATATTCTTACTTCTCCATTCTTCCTAGGTCAAAAGTGGGTGTATGGATCAATGACATATAGCTCTTCCTCTCATTAGGTCATATATGTAACCTATTCCTTTCTCTTTAAGACAGATGGGAAGATGAGATATATAGCTCCGTCCTTCCAGCTATACCGCTTCAGTGTTTTTCAAACTCTTGATGTAATTCACTTTAGCATAGTCTAATTTGTAGCCATGCTCTTTGCTTAACTACATATCACAGTGTTTGAGAAGTTTAGTTAAGGACTCTAAGAGGTTTGCATGCGTTAGAGGTTCTACATGATAGATATAAAAGATAAAAGTATCTTTAACCTTTGAATCTACTAGGCCAGGGGTGGGCAATTATGGCTCCTTCATGACTCGTGGACTTCAACTCCCAGAATTCCTGAGCCACCCTGCTGGCTCAGGAATTCTGGGAGTTGAAGTCCACAAGTCATGAAGGAGCCGTAATTGCCCATCCCTGGGCTAGAACCTGTTGAATTTCACCTATGACCTTTGTACTATAGAACACTCTGCCCCTGAAATTCAGCAGGCCTCCATTCTCCTAGCCTTCCATAAAACTTTATAAAGCCATGGTTTTCCCCCAAGTGCCGGGATAACATTAGGTGACTGCACATCAAAAGTATTATTTGGTGCCAGATTTTGGTTGTTCTTAATGTTTTCAATGTGCTTAGTTTTATAGCTTGAATGTGGCTTTTATGCCGTTTTAACGTTTGATTGGGAGCTGCCTAGACTTGGTTACTAACATTATAACACTGTTCCAATATTTCAGGGGTTCCTACAAAGACAACAGTGTCATCCTATGACAAGATAAGAAACTAACCAAGGAGAGAAGGACATTAGAACTAAGGGAAAATTTCCTAAGAGTGAGAGCAATCAACCAATGGAATAGCTTTTCCTTCAGAAGTTGTTGGTGCTCCATCACTGGAAGCTTTTAAGAAAAGAATGGACAGCCACTTGTCTGGAATGGTACAGCGTCTGCTGCTCAAGCAGAGGGTTGAGCTAGAAGACCTCTAAGGTCCCTTCCAACTCGATTATTCTATGTGCTATTAACCAAACCGAAGTTGAATCAGTGAAATATTACACAATCATTCATTTAATGTTACTATTCCAAACTCCGTAGTTTCTAAAAGAATGCTTTATTACCTGTTTCCTAAAGTAGATTCTTCCATAAAGTTAAACTTGAATGAGATTCTGTATCAAGCTCCAATTTACCTCCCAGTGGACCCCAAATATGTCTAGTTGCTGTCTATGCATAAAATGAAGGACCTTGTAATTATATGTTGATCCAAGGACTTGTCAGCATTTTAACAGAACCAAGCAATAATTTTCCAATAAACCGCATAAAGTTTGACATTCACTGGAATTATTATTCTACAAAATAGACATGATAAAATGAACATCCAGTTATATTTAAAAAAAAAAAAATCTGGTAAATTAAAACTTTCTTCCTCAAAAAAAAAATACTCTCACTTTCATTATGGAATTATTTGTGGCCTACCTTCCCATAAACATTTCTGAATAGTCTACCAGAATATCTATTTAGAATTAACACTGAAATGCTGCCTAAAAT
Source organism: Myanophis thanlyinensis (assembly GCA_017656035.1). Classification (NCBI taxonomy): domain Eukaryota; kingdom Metazoa; phylum Chordata; class Lepidosauria; order Squamata; family Homalopsidae; genus Myanophis; species Myanophis thanlyinensis. Next base: position 19,551 of record JAEANM010005355.1, read on the forward strand.
ATAAATCAATTGGAGGAGTGGGGTGAATGAATTAATATTCATTTTAATAACATTAATCTTACCCTATCAATTTAATGGAATTTTAATCCATCTATTAACACCCAGACCAATTTTAGATATATCTTTTAAGATATTAGTTACCTTGTAGTTATCTATCTAT
>JAEANM010005356.1:0-19707 GCA_017656035.1 Myanophis thanlyinensis
TACATAACATTTATTAGTTATTGGACCTTTGTATTGTGGATACCATCTATTATCTCCCTTCCTTGCAATTATTAAATCTATTCATTCAACTCTCCAAAATACATCTGTATTGATGTATTGAATGATAATACTGAAAATGCCAAGCCGCTACAAGCAAATTAAAGAAAATATATAGGCAAGCTGCATTAGTTTGTTAACTTTCCTTTCTATTCATCAACTATTATGAGAAGAGGATTTGTCAAGATGCTTCAATATTTTTCTATTCAGTCAACTAAAAGAGATGCTATTCAGCAACATGATTATACAACAGGAGAGCTACCTAAAGAACAAGATTTAAAAACTTGTTCTCCAGTAGTTTTAGATGATTACTACAATAATACCTGATACTGCTTATAGTATTTTAAGGGACATGCAGTCCTATTCTGGAGAATACCAAGAGCACTTCTCTGCTATGGAACATGGAGAAAGGACAATGATGAGAGTGAATATCTTTTATCTTGACAGAATTAATCCCCAAACCCACTTTCTCATTTTTGTCTCATAGAGATAGCCTACAAAAAAGTAATACTATAATACATTGGAGGGCATCATATCAATGGTTATTTATTCTATAAACATTTTAAATTGTTTCCTCCATTCTGGAAAGAAATGTAGTTCATACAACACACTAAATCATATCACTGTTTTACAAATCAGGCATTGTGATTTATAAACCATAGTTTTAATTTAAAATGCAAATCTTGGCATTTTAAAATTAACATTTAACATCTTTAAATTTTATTTAAAGAAACTATGGTTTGGTGTAGGGATTTCCCAAATTCTATTTCTCTTGGAGTTTTTTCAGACAGAATCCAGGGAGGTATGATATGAAGAACCATTAATTTACATTACATAAATTAAATACACCTATCCCAAAGTTCCACTGTATTCTTTTCATTGTCTGCCCATTCTTGCCATAAACCATATTTTATAAGATATGCAACATAGTAAACCAACATAGTAAATCAATGTTGGCACAATGACAGGGAAAGGTAGAGAGCTGGCAGACATGACGGAGAGAAGGAAGGTAGATACACTGTGTGCAAGAGAACGGGGAAAGGTAGCAAAGGAGGGGGAGGGGGTTACAAACTTGGATAGGAAGAGAAATGGGGTAGGAATGATCCTGAAGGACGAGCTCATGAGGAATATTTTAGAGGTGAAAAGAGTGTCAGACAGGGTGATCAGTTTGAAGTTGGAAATTGAAGGGGTAATGTTGAATGTAGTTAGTGGTTATGCTCCACAAATAGGGTGTGAGTTAGAAGAGAAGGAGATATTCTGGAGTGAGTTAGTTGAGGCGATGAAAAGTATTCCCAGAGGGGAGAGAGTGGTGATTGGGGCAGATTTCAATGGGTATGTGGGTGAGGGGAACAAAAGAGATGAGGTGATGGGCAGATTTGGTGTTAAAAAAAGGAACCTAGAAGGACAGATGGTGGTGGACTTTGCTAAGAGGATGGAAATGGCTGTAGTTAACACCTATTTCCAGAAGAGGGAGAAACAGAGTTATATATAATAGTGGAGGTATAATAGTGGAGGTAGGAATACACAGACTACATTCTATGTAGATGAGGCAATCTGAGACAGATCAGTGACTGCAAAGTGGTGGTAACCAGTGTGTAACAAGTGTAACCAGACAGCACTGGATGGTGGTTTGTAGGATGACCCTGACAATCAGGATGAAGAGGAGAGGAAAGCTAGAGAAGAAGACTGTGGTAAAGTTGCAAAAGGAAGAATGTGAGGAATTCAGACAAGTTGAGACAGGCTTTGGGTAGTCAGGAAAAACTCCCATGTGACTGGGAAACTACAGCAGAAGTGATCAGGGAGACAGGTAGGAAGATGCTAGGCATGTCATCTGGAAGGAGGAAAGAAGATAAGGAAATGTGGTGGAACAAGAAAATACAGGACAGCATCCAGAAAAGAGGCTAGCTAAAAATAAGTGGGATGTAGCAAGGACTGAAGACAGTAGACAGGATTACAAAAAAATTGCAGAGTAGAGTGAAGAGGGAGGTGGCAATGGCTGAACAGAAAGCATTAGAGGAGTTGTATGCCAGGTTAGACACAAGGGAAAGTGAGGACTTGTACAGATTAGCTAGACAGAGAGATAGAGATAGGAAGGATATGCAATAGATAAGGGTGATTAAAGACAGAGATGGAAATGTGCTAACAAGTGAGGAAAGTGCAGAGAGGATGGAAGGAGCACTTTGAGGAACTGATGAATAAGCAGTCCACTCTCTCTACTGGGCTTCTGTTGATGACCGGAGTCTGGTATTTTCTTTCCTGTTTTGCACTGAAGTCCACTACCAATTCCTTTGTTTTGCTGACATTAAGAAGGAGGTTGTTTTTCAGACACCAGTTCTCTAGGTTCGTGATCTCTTCTAGGTAGGCTGTCTCATTGTTGTCAGAGATCAGGCCCACCATGACGGTGTCATCAGCAAACTTGATGATAGTGGTGGAGTTAGTAGTGGCTGTGCAGTCATATGTGTATAGGGAATACAGCAGGGAGCTCAGAACGCAGCCCTGGGGTACTCCGGTGTTGAGAGTAAGTGAGGTTGAGACTCGTCCACCCATCCTTACAATCTGTGGTCTTCCAGTCAGGAAGTTGGAGATCCACCGGCATAGGGGTGGGCTGAGACCCAGGTGTTCCAACTTGATGGTGAGTGTGGAGGGAATTATTGTGTTGAACGCGGAACTGTAGTCCATGATGGTTAAACCCTGGGCAGAGCCTAACAACTTCAGGAACTCCTGCCAAAACTGAGATATGAATTGTACTCCACAATTCAAAATAATTCGATCAGGCATTCCATAGGCGATACACATGCTGGATTAATAATTTGGTAAGGGTTTTAGCCGAGGGGATCTTAGAACATGGTACAAAGTGTACATATTTCGAGAACAGGTCTGTAACCACCCAAATGATTGTATTTCCTCCACTTTCTGGTAATTCAACAATGAAGTCCATGGATAACTTCTTCCATGGGGCAACAGGGATAGCAACACTCTGAAGGAGACCTGTGGGCTTTCCAGGAGGCCTCTTAGCTGAAGCACAAATAGGACAACTAGACACATAGGATTCAATGTACTTTTTAAGCAAAGACCATCAGAATTGATGTTTGAGTTTTATTGCATTTGTATACGGCTTCCCTCCTGAAGGACTCAAGATGGTGCACAGCCAAGTAAAAAATGAGAAAAAATACAATTAAAAACAAGTTAAAAATACAAATAGAATGGCTAATTAGTTAAAAACCCAATATAAAACAGAGTTAAAATTGATTAAAAACTTAAAAATTTAACACTAATTTAAAACAAATTTAAAACTCCATTAAGTACTAGGCCAGACCAGCTTGCTGAAATAGGTGGGTTTTTAATGCGCACCAGAAGGTCTGAAGGTCCGCAATGGTCCGGATCTCTGGGGGCAATTCAATCCAGAGGGAGGGTGCACCCAAAAAAAGGCTCGCACCCTCGGGGCTGTCAGACAACACCGTCCCGACAATGGAACCCCGAGGAGGCCCACCCAGTGGGAGCGCACCGGTCGGCTGGAGGCTGACAGTGGCAACAGGTGGTCCCATAAGTACCCAGGTCCCAAGCCATGGAGCGCTTTAAAGGTAAGCACCAACACCTTGAATCGCACCCGAAAGGCCACAGGGAGCCAGTGCAGCTCGCACAGGAGAGATGTAATATGGGAGCTCCGAGGAGCTCCCAAAATTACCCGCGCGGCTGCATTCTGCACCAACTGAATGACAAGATGCAGGGTCTTCACAAAGCCGAAATATCCTGCAGGTTTTGAATCATGAGCACGTCCCAATATGGCTCCTCTCAAAATGGCAGAAACATATAGTTTGGCACCAATCCAGGCTAACCCATCTTGCATAGTGCACTCATTCAAATGGGACAAGAACCAGTCATCGCTTGACAGCACCACCTTCAGCTGCTCACTAAGATCAGTAGGGAGGTTGAAGCTTGACGTTCTCTGGGTTCTGTGATCACTGGTGTTGCTAGTTGCTTGGAAGAGATCACCGACCAGATGAACTCAGGTCGAACACCGTTGTACTGGGGCAATCTTCATCTGCAATGAAGTTTTCCCCCAGGGATGTAGCGGAAGGAAAAGTTGAATCTGTGAAAGTGTTGAGCCCAATGCACTTGCTTTGATGACAGTTTACAGGGTGTTTTGAGGGCTTCCAGGTTCTTATGGTCAGTCCATACCTCAAATGGGTGTTTCACTCCTTCAAGGAAGTGTCTCCAGGTGAGTAGGGTCCATTGGACAGCAAAAGCTTCCTTCTCCCATATCACCCATTGTCTCTCTGTTTCAGTAAATTTCCTGGATGTGTAGGCACATGGTTGTAGATCCCCCGCCACATTAGCTTGCAAGAGGCCAGCCCCTGTGGCCACATCACTAGCATCGCTTGGACAATGAAAGGGGTCTCAGGATCAGGATGTTTGAGAACTGGTTCAGCTGCAAATAGTTGTTTGAGCTTTTCAAATGTGGCTGAGCACTCCATTGTCCAGTTCAGGGGCCAGCTACTTTTGTCTTCAGAAGGTTCGTGATGGACAGGGAAATTTTGGTGAAAGAGGGGATGAATTGCCTATAGAAGTTGGCTAAGCCCAGGAAACTCCATTGTTGTTTTCTGATGTGTGTGGGGGGCATTCTGTGACTGCCCATACTTTTTCTGGGTCCATCTCTATGCCCTTGTGTGATATGCAGTAGCACAAATAGTCAATCTTGTTTTGGTGGAAGTTGCATTTCGACAATTTGACATATACTTTGGTGGCTCTGAGTTTTTTCAGGACCGTGTGCACATGTTTGATATGTTCCTCCATGGTCTCAGTGTAGATGAGCATGTCATCCAGGTAGGCCAGGACCCTCTTGTACAAATGTTCATGCAGCACTTCATTGATCAGTTGCATGAAGACGGCAGGGGCCCCTTGAAGTCCAAATGGCAGCACCCTGAATTGGAAGCACCCAGAGGGCAACTGAAGGCTGTCTTCCATTCATCACCCTCCTTAATAAGGACTCAGTAATAGGCTTCTCACAAAACCAGTTTTGTAAATATTTTTCTTTTGGCCAGGTGATCCAACATGTCCTTCATTAGGCGCAGGGGGTAAACATTTCCACACACACCACATTGAGATTTTTATAGTCAACACACAGATGAAGAGAGCCATCTTTCTTTTCACGGAATAGCACTGCAGCAGCCACTCGGGGTCTCGCAGGTTGGATAAAACCCCATTTCAAATTTTTATCAATGAAAAGTCGTAGTTCCTCCAGTTCTTGTGAGATCATCACATAAATCTTTGGTTTGGGGAGTTTTACTCTTGGGAAAATCTCTATGCTGCAGTCCATGGGACAATGGGGTGGGTGCTGGTCCAATTCCTTCTCACTGAAGGCCTCCCTGAGGTCCCAGTACTCTCTCAGGATCTTCTCCTCCCCCTCTAGGTGTTTGCCACCTCCGTCGTGCCCTTGGCTCAGGCAGGGTTTGCTTTTTCCCTTCCTGCCAGGGGCATGGATCGGATACGTAACAGTTCCTTCCTCCAGTCCACGTGAGGGTTCCATTCCTGTAGCCAGGGTAATCCAAGTATAAGGGGTTGTTCTATCCCTGGGCCATGATAAAGCTCAGGGTTTCATGGCAATCGTCCATCCACATCTCAATTGCTCGGTTGTAAAGTGGGCTGGTCCCCCTGCCAGCCACTAACCTATCTAGCTGGCAGAGTGCAATAGGCACCTTCAGGGTTTTCAGTCTCAGACCCAGTTTCTCTACCACCTCAGGGCTGATTAAGCATCTTGTGCATCCAAGAATCCACAAGGGCTAGCATTTTTCCCCAGGAGCTAGAGGAAGTACCCACATCTCTACTGGGATGGTCAGGGGTCTCACATGCTGACTTACCAAAGGTCATCATCAGAGTCTGTTTCACTCTCTCCTGGGATAGTTGGAGTTCCCAGTTCCTCCTGGCTAGGAGGGGTGAACTCTATGACTTCCACTCCTTTCAGTGCCATTTTGCAAGGTTTAGCTGGCTGTCTCTTGGTCTTTCTGGGTCCTGCAGTTGTCTACTTAAAATTCAGAAATTCAGCTTGCTGAAGCACTCAACAGCCTGGTCTCCTCCTTTCAACACTTGAAGCAAGCTGTGGACCTTGGTCTAGCTGCTGGACCATTTTTTGGAGCTTTGGGGGCTTCTTTTGGGGCAGAGGAGGAGGACTGGTTCCAGGCATGACCCTCATAGTGGTCTCTAGCCTGGTCAATTTCCACTTCAGCTGCCAGTACATACCAGTGTTGGAGGTCTTGTGGCGCTCCTCTGGCAGCCCAGCCTTGGTAGATGTCATCATTCAGTCCATTCTTGTAGCAATCCATCAGGGTTTCTTGGAACCAGCCATGCATGTGGCAGACCAGGATCCAGAACTCTTGAGTATAATCTGCCACTGATCTCCGGCCTTGGCTTATGGTTTTCATTCTGGTCCTGGCCCTGCATTCTGCCAGGGGGTCTTCGAAGTATCCGCAAAGAGCCATCATAAACTAGTTGTAATCTCTCAGTTGGGGGGCATCGTCATTGTGGAGGGAGGTCATCCACTCTGCTGCAGTCCCTTCCAGGGCCATAGTGACACCTCACTTTGACTGCTTCTTTGGTAAAATCCTCACCATACTCTTGCATATGGTTCAAAACTTGAGCTAGAAAGAATCCCAGGGTTTTGGGATCCCCTCCATATTTTACTGCCTGCAAAGAAACCTTTGGGATTCAGCATCCAAAAAGCCCCTGGGGGGGCTTGAGCTGCAGCTGCAGCCTCTACCGCTGTGATAGCTCTTGCTGCCAGCCTCTGATGGGGTGAAATCTCAGTTGAGATTTCAGCAGTGCCAGCCCTCCTGCAACCTGCTGGATTTCTTGAATTGCTGATTGGAAGCTGTTTTCAGCAAATGCTTCTTGAGCCTTACAGCTCTCCAATGCCTCTTGTAGTAGCTGCAAAGCATGAGTCAGCAAGAGATCTTCTCTGTTGGCCTCCAGGCCAGGGCCCTCTCCACACTGGCGTCTGCTCACTGTCAGCCCCAAATGAAGCTCATTTGGTTCCTCAGGGTGTCCTACCCCCAGCATCCACTTTGGATGAACAGCCTTTTCCTCCAGTCGCAGTTCCCCTAGCCACTCAATCTCCTCCCGATATAGGCATAGATGGCTTATAATAATGTTAAACCCACCTAGTATTAGATATTGAAAAGACGAACAAAAAATACAACATGGTGCCTAAAAGAGCTATAACATAAGTGCTTACAATTTTATAGAATACCTTTTTTGCAGCATAATCTTAGATATGTTTACTCAGATAACCAGAAGTGGTATTCAGCTGGCTCGGACTAGTTCTGGTGTACCGGTAGAGGAAATTTTGTGTAGTTCAGAGAATCAGCAAATACACTTCTGGCTCACACTGTCCATTTTCCACTTGCCCCATTTGCCCACTCACCCAGCCCCACCCCCATGTCCTGTCCCACCCCACCCTATATATCTCATCTTTGTCACATGGCCCAGCTAATCTCTGTGCCTTGCCTTGCCCACTCTGCTCACAAAGGTAAGCATGTCCCTGCTTGCCCTTCACCTTGGGTTGGGGCCCATGGACATATTCCCCAGCACTGATCTTGCTCCTGAGCTTCCGCCTGATCCCCCTTCACCTAGGCAGGGTCAAGGGAAGCACCATTCCACAGCTCCAGCCTTGCCCAGGAGCCTCCGCCCAATCTCCCTTCAATTAGGCTGGATCGGGGGAAGTGCCATTCCCCAGCTCCGGCCTTGCCCAGGAGCTTCCTCCTGCATGCATCCACCGCCCTCTGACCTCAAACTAGGGCGCCTATGCTGAAGCAATTTATTCAGCCTGCAGCCGAAAGGGCTGTGGAGATGGGGGAAATGCCGAAGTGGTTTGAGTCCAGATAGTTCTTATCTTTAAAAAGATCCATCTGGAAAGCGCTGCAGCGGAGCAGCTTCTTCTGTCCCTCAGTCACTCACGGAGATGCTCCATGTGCTCTCCAAATCAGCAACTGCTTCTCTCCACTGCTGTTCTTGCTGAGAGAGTATCTTGCACAATTTAGCAGCCACATGACTGCTGCTTCTCTGTGTTATAGCACTTTCCAGATGGGACTTAGAGGACCCAAAGAGGCAGCTCACAGCTGTTAAATTGCACAAGACACTCTCCCAGCAGCAGCAGCAGAGACAAGCAGCCGTTGCCCGGGAGAACAGAGATGGAGAGGAGCAGGCCCCAAAAGGCTGCTCGCCGCATGGCTGAAGATGTGTGCATGCATGGAAGCCTTGCTGCATGGCTGAAGACACATGCAGGCACAGAGGGTGCGGAACGCATATGTGTGCATGCAATTGCATACAAGTCATCTGTGCAAATGCACATGTGCAAAAACCATGTGCATGCACATGTGTGAGCATGTGCATGCACGAAAACCTTGTGCATATATGCACATGTGCAGAAGCCATGTGCGCACATGCACAGGCAAAAAGCCACTTGTGCATATGCACATGCACAATCATGAAAGCCATGTGTGTGCATGTGCATGCACAGAAGCAGTGTGTGTGGAATCTGCATGTGTGCATTCTCATGCACATGCATGGAAGCCATGTGTATACATGCACATTTGTGAAAGCTATGCACCTGCATGTGCATGCATGTAAGCCATGTGTGTGCATCCACATGTGTGGTAGCCGTGCACACAGAAGTTGTGTGTGTGCATATATGCACCACAGGTCCTCACATTTGGAGCGACAGCGAACCGGTGGTAAGATTATTTGAAAACCTCATTACAGATAACCCACTGAATAAAAAGACTTTAAAATGAGTTGGAATTGTACATCACAAATCATCTTTCTTTATGTCTTTCCCGCATACCTGTACAAACATCTCCACAATTAAAACCTGAAAGTCCTGCATTTCAAACTCAGATGACACTTTCTGTTAATAGAGTGCTAGTATTTCAAACTGTTGTAGCCAAAAACCCGGTCCAAATTGAGCAAGGAAAACAGCAGACGCGAGGTCAGTTTGGATGACCGAGAGGGGTCCCGTTTATTCCAAGCCATGAGTAAAACTCACGATGAGCTTTTGCTCCGGTCATAACTGGAGGAAAAAGGGTGAGCTGCAGTTTTTATATTTTGCCACGGCTTCACTTGTGCTTCCCATTGGCTGGACAAACCAGCCAATCAGAATCGCTCTATTGGCAGCCAATCAGCTGTCGCTTCAAGAGTCCGCATTGTCGGACCAGAGTGGAAACTCCGCTCGTGCCTGTGCAGAACATTACACCCCTCCCTTCTCGGATCGAGTGTTCGAGATGGCCTGATTGCGCAAGTGTAGTTCTGTAGGTAAGTGGGGCGATGCCTTGTGCGAGTCGAATGGCGTAGGCTCCATTCATTCAAGCTGCTGCTGCCGCCATGGAAGGATGTGCCAATCAAATCAAATGGGTTAAACGGGGAGAAAGGACCTGAGGAGTTTGTTTATCCCCAGCAATGAGGCCCAGCAGGGGTTTGTGGTCAGTGATGAGTGTGAATTTCTGGCCATATAGATAGTCATGGAACCTTTATCCCCGTGACCGCTGCTAGGGCCTCCTTATCAAGTTGGCTGTAATTTCTCTCCGCTGCTGATAAGATCCAGGAGAAGTATGCTATTGGTGCTGTAGAGCCATCTGGGAGGATGTGGCTCAGCACCGTGCCCACTCCATATGGTGAAGCGTCACAGGTTAGTTGGATTGGGGTTGATTCACTATATTGCACCAATAGGCTGTCTGAGGTTACCAGAGTCTTAACAGCCTGAAATGCCTTTTGTTCTGCCTCCCCCCCATGCCAAGGGGTTGATTTGTTCAGGAGTCTATGGAGTGGCTCTGTGACTGTGGCTTTATTCCTTAGAAACATGCTGTAGAAGTTCAGCAGTCCCAGGAAAACTTGTAGCTCTGTTTTGTTCGATGGGGGTGGGGCGTTGTGAATTGCCGCTGTCTTTTAGTGGGGTGGATACCTGCCGCATCAATTTTGAAACCCAAGAATTCAACCTCAGGGATGCCGATTAAGCACCTTTTTTTTATTTAAGTCCCACGTCCCGGAACCTCTGAAGGGTTGTTCTCAGCTTGGTGATGATATCCCGGTGGCTTGTTGCGGCTATGAGGATGTCATCAAAATATGGGGTTACTCCAGGGATGCCCTGTAATAAACATTCCATTAGGGATTGGAATATGCCCGGGGCTGTGCTCACCCCGAATTGTAAACGTGTACATTTGAATGCCCCCCTGTGGGTGACGATTGTCTGTGCTTCTGCCGTTGCCTCGTCTACTGGCAATTGCTGGTAAGCTTGTGCCAGATCTAATTTAGCGAAGATTTTCCCCTCCCCCAGTGAAATGAGGAGATGTTGTATTACCGGAACCGGATATGCATTCCATTGTAAAGCCTTGTTCAAGGCTTTGTTCAAGGAACACTTATAGTCCGCACATAAATGAATAGAGCCATCAGGCTTGATGGGGGTGACAATGGGGGTCTCCCACTTGGCATGGTCCACTGGCACCAATATTCCTTGGGCTATTAATTTGTCCAATTGTTCATCGACTTTAGGGTTGAGGGCTAATGGCACTCTCCGGGGTTTAATTCTAATGGGCAGAACTGCTGGGTCTAGGCTAAATTATATTGGGGTCCCCCTGTATTTCCCCAGCTCACCGTTAAAGACATCCACAAATTCCTCAGTGATGTCGTCTTTGGCATTGGTGATGGTGTTGGTATCATTGATTTGTTTGACTTCTCCGATGCTTAGGCTCAGGCAGCAGAACAAGTCCCTGCCTAGCAGGCGGGGAAAATCTGCCTCTGCGACTACAAGTGGCAGGTAGTCGGAGAAGTCATTGTGGTCCACGAGGACATTGATTTGGCCCAGGATAGGGATTGGTCACCCCTGGCAGTCACACAGGGTGGTTTGTGCTGGGGCCAGGTCAACTCTTTTGAGTGTGGGCATCAAGTTCTTGATCGCTTGCCAGGACATGATGGTCACTGGCGAGCCGGAGTCAATCTGCAATTTGCAGTTGTTTCCTCTGGTGCTAACCATGGTGCTGAAGATGTCGGAGTTCTTTCCTTCTTGAGATGTCTGTTGGATTTCCTCATATATTGTTAAGCATCCCTCGAATGGTCTTCTGGGGGAATTGGTTGTCCATCTGTTGTTGTTGGAGGGTCCCCTCCTGTAGGTTGAGCCCCGAGGGCCCTGAGTTGGGGCTGCTGGTGGTGGCTGCGTTGGCGGTAGGGCTCGGCAGGCTCAGAAAATGTGTCCCTTTTTTTAGCAGTAGCTGCAGAACGAATGTAGAAAGGGACAGTTTGCACGTGGGTGGTTCCCGTTGCATCCAGCACAAGGGGCTTGGCGCAGTTTGGTGGCCATCTTGGGGCCCCTCATGGTCCTGACCTGGTGGATGTCGCCACCTTGGTCTTCATCTGGGTCTTCTCCAGGATCTTCCCAAGATGTCGCCTGGTACACATTGTCTTGTCGTTTCCCTCTGGGTGGGAGGTAGGTCGCTTCCGCAGCCAGAGCTTCCTTGATTGCTGATGCCAGGGGAAGCGTTGGTCTCACCACTAGTCTTCTTCTGAGTTTTTCATTGCAGAGGCCCATGATGAGTCTGTCCCTGATCATACAGTTGAGCTGGGTGTCGAATTCGCAGTCAGTAACCAGGACTCTGAGGCTCACTAGGAACTCTGCGACCAATTCTCCCTCAGCTTGTGTTCTGTGGAAGTTGATCCTTCAGGACAATGAGGAGGGCTTAGGGGCGTAGTGTGCCTGTAGCCTCCTCTTCAGTTCAGACCAGTCTATTTCCCACAGCGTTTGTGGGGAAGCGACTGCATTGGCCATCCGCAGAACATCCAACCCACAAACGTTCAGGAAGATGCCTTGCTTCTCCTAGTCTGTGACGCCGGTCTGTCGGGACAAGGTAGAACTCGAACCTCTGCATGAAGAGGTCCCATGTTTCTCTCTTCGGGTTGAATTCTACGCATTGTAACAAGCTGTTTGTTGGGAGGGTCGCTGCGGCTGGTGCGGTTGCTGCGGTTGCTGGAACGGTGGACATGTCAGTTGTTCGTTGGCTACTGGGGAGGTTTGGAACTCGTTGTTCAGCATCCCACCTTCATCACCAGTGTTGTAGCCGAAAACCCGGTCCAAATCGAGCAAGGAAAACAGACACGAGGTCAGTTTGGATGACTGCGAGGGGTCCCATTTATTCGAAGCCGCGAGTAAAACTCACGATGAGCTTTTGCTCTGGTTGTAATTGGAGGAAAAAGGGTGATATATTTTGCCGCGGCTTCACTTGTCACGCTTCCTATTGGTTGGATGAACCAGCCAATCAGAATCGCTCTGTTGGCAGCCAATCAGCTGCCAGTTCAAGAGTCCGCATTGTCGGACCGGAGTGGAAACTCCGCTCACGCCTGCATAGAACATTACACAAACTCTGGTTGTGCTTTTTGCTTTTATTTTTATGAACCCTTGTTGACATTTGTAGAAATGTTTAAGACCTGGTATTTTAGTTCTGCATGTGTAATATCAACAACAAAATAAGGGGCCACCACGTTTTATTGCCTGCACAGTCAAATCTGTTATGTGGTGATTTTCAGACAGTCTATTATTTCAGCTGCTTTCGTTCTTTATGATTAGTTCAGATTTATAACTTTCATGATATACTTCCCAAAGGATTTACCACTGAGAATCAGCAGCTCTACAAATCTTTTGCCTGCAAACCTTCATTTTCCCTGCTAATTTGTGTGTTTGTGAAGGAATGTAGACATAAATCATGAAAAACATCTTGGTAAAAAGTGAATGTCACCCTGATCTCAGGCATATAGATGCAAACCCAGTGGAAAGTGGTGGCTAAGAGCTTACTCAGTGGTGTACTTAATTTTTTATGTCATATCTGCTCATTCTCTTCACAATTGTGCCATTTACACTATATGGATGAATATTTGTCAACATAATATCTAAGATTTCAAAGAATATATTTAATCAGCAGAAAATAAGAATGAATCTTTCTTCAATAAAAGAATTTGAAGAAGTAAACAATATACCTCTATACCTTAGAGAATAGCTATGTTTTCCTCTATGATTCAAATAAGCACCCTTTTCTGATTTGTTGCAGTTTTATAGAGAATTGTTTTGCTTTTCTTACACACCTAAATGACACTTAAGTGTTGCATAAGTACATGAATATATATATACATATATACAATACACACACTATGTACATTGTATATGTTTCAGGTTAAAACTTTGGAATTTCTGACCAACACAATGACTAAAATTTATAATCTAGAAATGTGAGTCATCCTGTCTCTATAACATGATTGTTTAAAAATAGTTGGCAATTTTCTTGACAGCATGGGAAGAATAGTGATCTTATATTGTTAAACTCACAAATACACATCATTAAATTTCTCAAAGCAATCAGGTTTACGTGCCAGAGAATTTAATTTGAACTATGGCCTAGGCTTGAAACCTAATGGAAATGCCATGCATTAGCACAGGGAAACATTTTTAATCATAACATATACTTTTGTTTAATATAAGAGAGTGTGTTATCTGTCATTTATCTACAGAATTTAATATTGCTTTGTCTTTGAAGTGTGGCTACAGGGGTGTATATATTTCAATATTTGCTATCAATCATGAGGTGTAAGCTCAATTATGTATTGAATCCTATAAATAATTTATTGGAAATTACTAAAATTCAGTGTAATTATAATAAAATTGGTATGACTTTCTATTTCAATCTGCTTTTTTAATATTAAGAATACAATACATTCATTTAGTATTCTGCATTTAACAGTAAAATAATAAAAACTGTTTCTTAATAAAGCATTGCAGGAACTGTAGAATAGATTGAATTTCATCTCTGGAAAAACAACAACTTTATTTCTTTCTTTGGGCACTTTGGTCAACCACCATTTATTTATTTATTAAATTTATATGCTATCCATCTGACTTTAGAAAGCAGTACTGGGTGAAATTGGAGCTCTAATGTTTGGAAAGAGGGAAATCATGATATGGCAGATCAGTACAGTATGAATTAGAAAACAGTTATAAAGGAGTGAATTGTTGGATCGATTTCTAAAATTCCACTAGCTGATAATGATTCAGATAAGTGATGAGAGACAGAGTATCTGAAAGAGGCTTCTATTCTTTATTGTTCAACACTAACATGATTAATTTAAAAAACTCTTATCTTTTCATGGGTATGGGATAGATTGCATCTACTGAATGCAAAGCTAGTGTTGTCCTGTTCTCAGTATATCTTAATTGGAAATATACTGTTAATTTCAGAGAAATATATATTTATTCTGAGCCCTATTTTAGCTTCAGTATAACTAGCACTAGCCACATTACCCTATTTTATAATTTCAGTTAACTTTTACATTATTTTTACGGTATGTTGCAATCCCTCTACTATCTACATTTCACAAACAGGATGCTTCATCCTTTTTCTAGACATTCATTATTTTTATTGCACAGAATTTTTAAGGGGAAGGTGTCATATTAAAAATATGTTTTATCATTTTAAAAGAGGTATACTGAGAAAAAGTATGCTAGTTATAACAGAGATTATACTGCTGCCTCAACTGCCTTTTACTTTCTCCAAATGAACTGACATATCTGTATACTTTGTATTTACTACTATGTAATAAACAAACAAACAAACAAATAAACAATAAATGTTAGCTTTCTTCCTTTTAGCATTTTGGGAGACCTTAAAAATGTAGCTTTTCCAGCAGCCCTGTAATCCCATGGGGATAGTGTGTTTAAATGAATGTTCTTCTCAACAATCTTGCTTTTATAAGAGGTATAGCATTGTTTAAATTACTGGTTGTCCATTGCTCAGAATTGTGTTCAGGCAGCCATACAAATTTATTAAATAAACATAAATTTATTTAATCAACAATGCATTGCTCTACTAGTACACTGTATTGTTTTATAGTATCCTAGTGCAAGTGTAATTATGCCTTATAAATCTTCAGTAATACAATCCCATTTACCCTATTGTATGAAATAAAATAAACACATCCCTAAATTAATATAATTTAATTGATCAGATTTTTTTGCTTTTTAATAGATACCATTAAGAGAATATGTGACATATGTTTGTTTTGCTTAAAATATGAAGCATGCTGGTGTACATCTTCTATATTTAGAATACTCTAGACTAGAGTGCCATCACTACAGTGTACTATAGGGCCCTTCTGTAACAATTGAGTTTTACTGGGCAGAAGTAAGCAAAATTAAATTGTGTTAGGTAAAACAACATACAGAAAATATTCTGGTTTTTAAAGGTGTCTTTCATATACAGATAATTTTTGTTTTTTCAGTTCAATGAGTTTATTTTATTTAACTATTAGATTAACAAAATTCTGAATGATGGAAGTTATATAAAAAACAATAGACAAAACTGAAGGCTGAAAACAAGAACTAAAAATCCTGAGTGAGTTCTACCATTAGACAGGGTAAGAAAATTTCTTCAGCAATAAGGTTTGGGGAGATGAAACAGTAGCAACTCAACAATTGACTAGTAGTTGATGATTAATAATTGCCAATCCGCTAGGGAAAAGGTACCAAGTAATTATTTTCTATAAACAACACGCTGATTTGAATTACAATAAGCTTTAAAAAAAAAAAAAGCTGTTAAAAAGCAATAGAATGAGACAGCTATGCACCTGTTGGATATACCATACTAAAATTAAGATTGTGTTTAAGTGTTGTATTAACTGATGGCTATTTGTCTGATCAAAAGTTTGGAAATGATTAATATTAACAGAATTGACACATGAAGATAAAGCCATTTACGTATTTACAAGATACAACTGTAAGTCAAAGAAGGATGGAAACAGACTAGAACATATTTTTTTCTAGCAATCAATACACAATATGGAAAACAGTATTAAATGGACAATTAGGGAACAAACAAGGCCATAATCAGAAAAAAATACACCAACCTACTGTATATAAACAATTAATTAACTTTTGTACAAAATTCCTGGCTGAAAATAACCAAGTTTACACATTTCTCAGCTACTACATATATTCTTCACTATTGAACACAGAAAAATACTGAAAATGTTAAATATTGTGAGACTTATTATTAATGTTGACTTTCAAATGCCACAATTTTAACTAATCAGTGGAATGAGTATCTCTCATTTTTATAACTCTTAAGCAAATATAATTCTACTGTACGCTAATAAATTTCACATATATTTTGTGCCTCCTGGTTAATACTGACATACTGTGCCATATAAGATAATAAAGTATTTGCATATTTAATTCAGCATTATTTTATGTCAAAAGCTAGATGCATTCCAATATAGATAGAGCTCTACTGACTGTAATTGACCCCAGAATTACAGATATAAATCAAAGTGGCTGATTTTTTTTACATATTTTGCAGCAGCTATTAAACAAATTATATGGTTCTTAAGTAAATGTTGCAGTCATTAAGCAGATCCATTTTCTCCAATGGGCTTCTTCTTTTTTAACCAGAAACCAGAAATAAATACTGGGGAAAGGCAAAAGAAATCACAAATTGTATTCAGGTATTTGTGGGACACTGCAAAAATCTGACAAGGTGAGTTCATTACCAAGCACCCACAATGTGACCCCGTGACCACAGATATGTGTGTAGCTATAGTAACTTAAAATCATATTGATCTCTGGAGAGGTCTATCATAACTTGAACAGTCATTAAGTTACTGGTGTCAAAGACTATCTAACACTACATGGCATGCTGTAACAGCCATGATTCAAATAATGCTGAAAGGAAAAACAATTTCTTGTTAAGTACTAACAGAATCACAGAGTTGGAAGGGACCTTGGAAGCCTTCTAATTCAACCACCTGCTCATTTCAGACAAATCGTTATTCAACACCTTCTTAAAAAGATCAGAAAAATGGTTGTTTAATGCAATGGTCACCAACCAGTGATGAAAAAATTTGGTGGTCTGCAGAAAAATTATTTGCATTTTTTATGTTGCATTAAATTGGGTCCTCAGGCATTGGCTTGGCCACCTGTTTAGTAACTCCAATCCCTCCCTCCATCATGGGAGCCCAGGTGCTTCAGTGAGCAGCATGCAAAACTCCCACTGCCTGGGAGAAGAAGAGTGCATCAAAACCCAAATACTGGGCCTCGCTGGCTTCAGAAGCCAGGGATCCTGCAGGTATCCCAGCTACGTAAAGGCTGCCCAAATCTCTGGGTTGTTCACAACTTGAGCAAGCTACACAGCAGCTCCACCTGCTTGCTTGCCCACTGCCCCTGGGCCTGCTGGGCCCTGTCTGCCCCAACTAAGTGGCTGGGAGGTACTGGTTGGTCAAGGACAGCACTACTCCTTGCATGTTGCACCACTTGGTGGAAATTTCCAGCCCCACCACGAGCTGCTCAAATGGTCCAATATTCCAGAGCTCCAGTCATAGAACTAGTCCATTGGTCATCCCAGAGCAGCTTCTCCAGACAGGTGCACCAGCCTGCTGGCCAGATCTACCCAGCAAGCCAGTGCACCTGGAGGAGGAGCTGCTCCGGGACAACCAATGGGCCAGTCCTGTGACTAGAGCTCTAGAATATGGGACCAACTATCCCACCAACATCAACAAGCCACCAACAGTCTGCCCCTCTTCTTTTTCCTTTACTCAGATTGACCACAAAGCTTCTCCTTGAGAGAAGGAGCACAAAAGAGGTTTCTGGAAGGCTCTGTGCCTAGACCAGGTGCTTTCCCTCAGGCCTTCCACCCAGGGGCCTTGCAGAAACACAGACAGGTGGGAGGCCAAGAAAAAGCATCTAGTTTGGGCACACACTGCCTCAGCATCAAGCTAGGTTGATGTCCCCCTGCATCAATCCAGCAAACAAAGCAGGAAAGGAGGGCAGAGAGAAACAGTCCAGTTGCTAAGGTATGCTAGAGTTGGAGGCCAGCGAACTGGAGAGTT
The DNA here is from genome assembly GCA_017656035.1 of Myanophis thanlyinensis. Classification (NCBI taxonomy): domain Eukaryota; kingdom Metazoa; phylum Chordata; class Lepidosauria; order Squamata; family Homalopsidae; genus Myanophis; species Myanophis thanlyinensis. The sequence continues at coordinate 17,959 of JAEANM010005356.1, forward strand.
TCTTCCCCATCTTCCTAGGAGCATGGGACTTCTCGCAACCTGAGCTTCTTTGCAATTTGTTCTGTCACTGGAGGATGGGCTGCAGCTTCCCACCTTGGCCCATGCCAGCCCTTTACAGTACCCATGTTAGAGATTTTGCCCCTTTGGGGTCTTTTTGTGCAGGTTGGAGGGGGCAGAAAATCCAACTTGGTGCAGGGCTTTGGGTGAAGGCTGGAGGGAAGTACTGCTGGTGGCAAAGAGCTGGAGGGCCTTGATCCAGTGGGACTGCATCATGACCATCTCAGCCTGCTGAGCCTCCAGGGATCAGTATCTGGCCTTGCATTCCTGCAGGTCTTCCCTCTGGCTGGAAAGCCTTTGTTCCTAATCTTCAGTGAGGTGCTTCTGCTGAACCTCCTTCTCAGTCATATCCAATTTGAACAGAGCCAGATGTTTTATGAACTCTTTCTCATGGTGGCTGCTTAGCGCCAACAACTGCTTCCTGTTGGAACCCTAAGAAGCCTGGGCAAGGAGGCATGGAATGGCTGGCAGGAGAGAGTAGAGACCAATGAGGTACTTGACATGAGTGACATCAAGTTGGCCATGTCCACAGTCACATTACCACCTAGCCACACCCACCCAGCCAGTCATTAGGCAAATCATATTAATGGTCTCAAAGGTCCTTTAGGCCAGGCCAAAAATACACACACAGCCAGGCACCGTAGACTTAAACCCTGGTTTATTCAGGCCAGAGGCCAGGCACACAATCAATGTAGCTATTGCAAAGTCAGCACTGGAAACTGCCTTCCAGCACTTTGTCAAGAAAACAGATCATCCCCTGCCATGCCCCTGATCATGCCCCTGACCACATCCCCACTCAGCTACTACCTGGTACCCATGTTAACTTCGCCCCATGCTCCCCATCACTTGGCGCGCCACCCGCTTTCTACCATTCTGCCGCTGGAGTCTTTTCTCACTTTGCTTCATCCATACCAGCCCATGGCACTCCAGCATGCTGCTGATCATCTGGGTGGAACCAGAAGCACCATCATCACTCTGCCCCCAACCACAGCTGGCAGCCAGCCGGCTCCTGGGTCTTGGCAAGCTGAGACTAGTAGATGGACTAGTAGCCATTTCAGTCAGGCCTGCACTTTCCCAGCCACTCAGCAGAACTCCTGCACATACTCGATTACCATCTGACCCCTCTCCTTCAGTGTCAGGAGCACCCCTTCAGCTCATTAGACATGGGTCCCATCTTCAAATTGGACTCTGAGCACTTCTAGAAAGGACCCTACATCTGTCAACTCCTGGGCATATTCACCATGCAGGTCCACCACCCACTCAGCAGCATCCCCCTGCAGTGCTACAGTTACTGCCGCTACCATGGCCAACTGGGTGCAACTGGGTGTATTGGTTCAAATGGCTGATGGCCTGACTCAAGAACAATGCCAGGCAGTTGGGGTTCACATTGAATGTGGCTTGCAGAGGCAGAGGACCCCAGGGCATCAGCTGGGACCAGAATCCTTCCAGCCATGCAGGACCCATCCCATGTGTCTGGTAGGATCCTGGGTCCCTGGGTCCCTGCCATGAAGCCTGTGGGGGCCACCGGACCCAACCTCCATCCTTGGTCCCTGTTGTTCCCCAGTGTTGCAGACCTGGTCCCTCCATCCGAGGGCCCCTAACAGCATTGTCTGGTCCAATGCCCTATCCTGCAAGGCATCCTGGTTGTGCCAAGGAACAACATCTGATTGGAGTTTTATTTATTTATTTATT
>JAEANM010005357.1:0-19707 GCA_017656035.1 Myanophis thanlyinensis
AGAATAAGATTTTATTGAAGACATTGTACTGGTACGGTCTGGAGAAATCCTGAATCTGAAATTCCCAGGCTTTCTCCTCCCAAGTAAAATGAAAGTTCCACCCCGCTAATTATCACATGTTAATTTCTCACAACCCCTTCAAAGAAAGTTCCAACGTTCATTCCAGGACTTCTCCTAGCAGGTGTTCACAACCCAGATAAACTTTCTCATGAGAAATATGTTAGAAGAATGCAGAATAGATAACAGCCTCTGAGTTTGTTCTATCAACCTCGACTCCTCCAACACATTGGCCTTGCAGAAAGAAAATGTGTTAAAGTTAAAAGGTCCAGTATAAAAATAAGAAAGCAATAACTAATACTTTCCAGCAGAAAAGCCTCTAACCCAAAATCCCCTTTTAAGCTTGACACTTGACAGCTGTTTCTAAATTCTCAGCTTTCTGCCAAATAGTACTCAAGAGGGAAATTTTAGGAAGTATTAAACACATTCTCTATATTTCTAATTCAGATTGTAGAAAACAGGTCTGGGCATAGTTTAGCTTTCCACATGATTATTGACTTGTCAACATTATAGTACCTGCTGCTGAAAGAGGAGAGCTGGTGAGGATATGCAGGTCCCTACCATGCAACCTTCTACCACAACATTAAGGGGAACAATTTGGTATTCTTCTTTTTTACTTCCCCCCCTCCAAGGTGGGAGGGGAAATGCAGTCACAAGTTCTGACATCTTAATTTTTCCAAGCCCACACATATGGCTTCACTCTCAAAGCAGAACACAAAGGTGGCTGTGGGAACTGACTATGCCACCAGATGTTTGTACTGTCTGAGAGTCTAGAAGAAGCATGATAACCTGACTGTTTGCTATGCCCTACAGAGAGGCCAAGAATTTATTAGCATTTTTCTAATAGTGATATTACAATTAAAGTACAGTTTTGTATATTGAATTCTTTCACATAATAGTATTCAGAAATATCTCATCACTTAACTGTTGTGTTCTGTAATACTCTTTTGTTTTCTTGTGCAGCTTATTTAATAGACTTTGTATATTCCACAGAACAATAGCACCCCTCTTTAATTTTTTAGGATACGTTTTAAATTTTGGTGAAATTTATGTATTGATTTAAACCAGAATTATAAGGTCAGATAGATACCTCACTATGAGGCCTAACTACAGTTTATTTTACATGTCAATACCAGTGAAGAAGCAATAGGATTGTAAATAAAGTGCTTTACTGATATGAAATATAGTACTACAGAATAAACGACAGTGCAAAACCCAATGTAAATCCCAAGAAATTAAAAAAAAAACCCCTGAGTTTAGAGCACATTAAGGATAATGTAATTATTATAATACAGATTGCATTATTGCAATGATTTATGAACTATTTAGTCTTTCTGCCTTCAATCTATTTTAATAAAATGCCCCTAACTATTCCCTGGATAATTTCAGTATATATTAACTTCTGTATGCAATTGATAAATATATTGCTCATTTATGTTCAGGCAATGACACAAAAGATGAATTGACAGTGTTTATTAAGAGCTTGGACCCAAATCTGATCTGGAACAAAAAGGGCAAGTTCAACTTTTGCTAAATACTGACTTTCTTATATCCTTCTCTTTCTAAATAAAACAACCTATTTATACAACAGCCAACACAGTTCTGTTCAGTTATTCTGTTTGGCTTCTTGACTACACATCTGCTCTGTGTAATTTGTATAGCAGCATCTTTACTAAGAGTTACATGATAGCCAGTATCATGAAAGATTCTTTATATTTGCTGAACCATGGAGACATTTTTCTGTGATAATATGGAACCATCAATATGCCTGAATCAACACAATTGACTACTGTATTTGTAATTTTTTACATGGTTTTAGGTCCAGGATGGTTCTTTGTGGATTTGTTACTATAATACTGAGTACCTTATCATTTCAAAGTGAGTTAACAGCTACTTTGTGTGGCTATCAGGTCTTCAATGAAAGGCTAGATATGAATGACTTCTTGCTACTGGTTTACCTTAGGTTTCAATCTTGTTGCAGCTATTTTCAGCTATTAGAAAGACTTGTACAGCAGTATCATATTGATTTTTATAAGTGGTGGTAATTCTATTAGTAGGTATTATTTCAATCCAGCCTCCCTTCTGATGTCTTATCCTGTTCGTGTTAATTGAATCTACAGTAGAAGTATCTTCAGATTCATTCTTTTTTTGGCATTGTATCTGTTTCTGGATTTTTTTTTAATTGCACATTTTAGTTATATATTTATTTGTATCAGAAATGTACGCATTTCTGCCCATGTGCTGGACATTTTTATAGCTATGTTTTATTTTTCCTTCGCTGCATTGTTTGGGTAAAATTTGCCCTGTTTCTAAGCTTTTTGACTGCTGTTGGGTCCAAACCATGTTTCTGACTAGAATCTGGTTTATTTTCTTTCCAGAAATCTGTAGCCATTATTGTAACATAACAATTATACATTGTGGCAAATGATATAGGTATATCATTTGAAGAAAAAGGAGCTTATTAGTGACTTTTGCTGTTTCATATATAACAATGTTTTACAGGGGCAAGTTCACCTCTGTTAGTAAGCAATCTTGTACATATTTGTGTCTTATGTCTCACACAAAGACAAATTTATTAGGTGGATTCATAGCAAATGGGAAAGCCATAAGCAAAGAAAGTTCATCAGGGGATCTCCAGAAAACTGGAAGGAGGGGGCATCAAACTAGTTGTCACAAGGTTCAGTCTTGATCTAGGTATTTTGTTAATGGATTGAATGAATAGAAGAAGAATAAGGTGATATGGCTATGGATTAAAATATTTAGACAGTTTCCAAATCACTGAAAGCAATGGTTGTACTATATTTTCTAGTGGTCAGCCTTCTCTCTGATTAATACTGTATATTCAATTCTGGAGATTATATCTTAAGAAAAATCTAGAAAAAAATGGAAAGATAGCAAAAGAGCCACAAAGAACAAAAGGGACACTGGAAACAATTGTACAAATACAATACATATGGAGATGAGTACAGGTAGTCCTCAATTTACGACTACAATTGAGCTCAAAATTTATGTTGTTAAGTGAGAAATTTGTTAAGTGAGTTTTACCCTATTTTATGACTTTTCTTTCCAATTTGATAAGTGAATCACTACAATTATTAAATTAATAACATGGTTGTTAAGTGAATCTGGTTTCCCCATTGACTTTGCTGATCAGATGGTCGCAAAAAAAGGATCACGTAGCCCAGGGTACTGCAGCCATCATAAATATGAATCAGTTTCCAAGAATCCAAATCTTGGTCACGTGACTATGGGGATGCTGCAACAGTCATAAGTGTGAAAAAGTCATGTCACTTATTTCAGTGCTATTGCAACTTTGAACAATCACTGCACAAACTGTTGTAAGTCAAGGACTACCTGTATAGGTTATTTACTCTTGATAAACTTCTGTATCTGTCAAGCTGCGCATTGCATATAATGAATCTAAACCCTTTTTCCTTCAAAACATTCTCTCTTGAGTTCTGAAGTTCCTTCAGTAAACAACTTTTTAAAAAAAAATTGTGAGGAACATTTCATAATCTCCCGCATCAAGCATTTTAAAAATACAACAATACAACAAAACCCTCACAGCCCAAACTGCATTAGTAGTTTTAATTTTCCAAGAATTAATCTATAATTATTCATCAGTAAACAAATAGAGTTAATTGCATTTTGTTGTCTGTCTTTTTTTGGAACCTGTTCGTCTTTAATAAATGTTTGATGCAGATGGCATAACTATTAAGTGCTGATTGAGGAAACACTCTCAAGACAACATTTTAAATTCAGGATCTACTTTTCTCATTTCCTCCCTTGAGTATAATTCAGTTTGCTATTAACTGTTTTTCAATTATTTGCAATTATTTGCTCTGTTAATTGTTTTGAATTGTTATGTAACAACCCCCCCCCCGCCCCAAAATAAATGGGCCCATTTTTGACCAACAGCATGCTTCTGGAGTCCAGGGAGGGAAAAATGGGATGTGCAGAGGCCTCAGGAGGCCAAAAATGGGTCCATTTTTGTCCTCCCCAGCCCCCTGTAGCACCATTTTTGGCTGGCAGACTATTACTGGAGGCCGAAGAGGACAAAAATGGATCCATTTTTGGCCTCCTGAGGCCTCCATGCATCCCGTTTTTTTCCTCCCAGGCCTCCAGAAGATGGGTGGGGGCTGGTGGGAAGGGAGATGTCAGTGGGGCAGCCTTGTGGTCCTGCATGGGCTAGATTAATGGCTTTGACATGGCTGTATGAGGCCTGTGGGCCATAGTTTGAGGACCCCTCATCTAGAGCATTCCTCTCAATAACTTAGTCAGTTGTGATGGTGGGGCCTCAGCTGAGTGAGTCATTTTCATCATCAACCCTTTCAGTAGTCATAGCAGTAAATACACCAACTTCTGACAGTCATGAATCCAGTTTACTTTTCAGCAAGCCTAACATAATTATATATACAAAAGGCATAATCCTATTAACCCTTTACCAGATTCCTTAAAAAGCAAAAAATACCAAATTTGCTATGGAATAAATTGAAAAATAATTTTTCAAAATCATCTTTCTTGCACTGTATCAGTTTCTGTCCTTAAATATTATATTTCAATCTTCCTTTTTTTTCCTCAGTATTTCTTTTTATTCAGACAATTAAAATACAAAATTCTTCCAACTGAATAAATTCACAACCTGTAAAGAGTTTTTTTTCAGAGGAGAGAATATTATATCTCCTATGATTAGCAAAATGATTTAACTATAGCAGTTTGATTCAGGTTCCTAATTAGCATAGTTGTGCTGACCGAAGCAAATATCTCTGTGAAAAAATAATGCTTCTTTTGTAACAAGCCTGAGTCTTGATACTATTTATTAATTTGTTTATTCATTATTTATTTATTCATTTCAGTGTTCTTATACTTCTGGGAGGCTAATAGTACCCAAATATTCAAAAGTAAAAATTAAAGGGACTGTAGTAATAACAGAACCATCTAAAACATCCATAAAATATATGATATGCCTAGATATACAAAAAACAAAATATCGGTTTCATCTAGATAGGTTGGTGTTAGGTTGTAGAAATGATGAGGCACAGGCTTGGTAACATTAACTAGTTTATTAACAGTGCCAACAGTATCAAAACATCCTGGCAAAAGACACAGTTTGACTCTGCAGACAGCTCTTTATACTGGAGCTGTCTGCGAGTCTTGGCCAACCAGCGGCCAGGCTTTTCCCATGCTTCGGTGCTTTCGCACCTAAACGTGGCTTGTATTTTTCCACTCCTTATTTCAATATGCAACAGTTGGACTCAGCTAGCATCCTGGTTTAAACATCTGGAGAAGAACCAGATTTCAATGGATAAAAAGTTGGAATCCTCAGAATTGGGGGGGGGGTGGATGGATGGATGATGGTCAGGTAGACAAAGTCCAGGATTTTAACCCAAATGTAAGTTGCAATTCTGAATCATGATTTGCTTTGCAACTGGCCAGCCTAATTGTTGATTTTGTTGAAATAGGAAAACAGTTGATTAAACATTGACTACTGTACACTAAAAAAAGACAAGTAAAGTTCTCTACAGTATATATTTCATAACAGGCTTCTATGTATCAAAGTATTAATATACAAGACTTGGTGCACAGTCTGGGGGTCCTGTAACACACTTCAGTTGGTGCAAAATGCAGTGATGTGGGCAGTTATGTTTGCACCTAGATCTGCTCATCTCTGCTTTGCAAGCCACATTGGCTACCAGTTTGCTTCTGGATTCAGTTTAAGGTGATGGTGATGACATTTAAAGACTTACATGGCAGGGGACCATGCTATTAGAGGAATTACCTTTCCCCAATTATGTTTGCCCAGCCATCAGAAGGACCATGTTGTGGATTCCATCAATGAGAGAATGCCACCTGACAGAACACAGGAGTAAAGTATTTTCTGATATGGTACCTGCTCTATATCATTCCCCCTGACCTTGAGGGCCTTCTTTAAGTATCTGAACACATGGTTTTCCCTTCTGGGTCAAGGAGTGCTAACGTGGAGGTTATTACTTTGCATAAGAAGACCTGGCTCTGCCAGTTGGCTTTGGGCCTCAATGGGGTAATTTCATACTAGAAGTGGTTGATTGGCTAACAGCAGTTCCCACTTCCCCTTTCTTACTTTTCTGGTTTATATGTCAATGGCATTCAAATATATCTGATATTATCCCTCATGTATTTCTTCACTATAAACCTACTCTTTGATTTACAAAGAGGGGAAATATCAAAGTCATCCTTCATTGTACAGATCCATTTCCTCTATTGAATATTAACTTTTTGCAGTAAAGAAACTAAATTGAATTAATACATTCAGATAATAACTTTTAAAAGTGTCTATAGTCAAGGCTTTCAGGAACTTCAAATAGGCAGATGGCACAAAACCAGGAGAGCTAACTGATAGAAGATAGATAGCCTGAGTTGACAAATAAAAAAAACCCCACAACTTAAAAATATTTTTAACAAATGCAAATAAAACATTGTATTTCAAAAATAAAATTATATAGGATAGGAAAACCATGCTTCCAGTAATACATGTGCTTTAGTCAGTCCCAAATTTAATATAAGCCAACAGTCTAAAAAACATAATTTTAAATTGTATCAACAGATGTTTACAGAATTATTAGTTCTGCTCTGTTGTGCATTAGGCCGTGTTTGGAATATTTAGTCTCATCCTGGGAACCACATTTCAGGAAAAACACTGATAAATGGGAGAATACTTGGAAAGCGACAATAAGAATGGTGAGAGGAAGTAAATTTTACAAGAGAGCGGACAGAAGAGTGGATATCATAGAGAAGATTAAGTGAGATATTAGAGTAGTCTCAAATATCTATAAAGTTGTGCAAAAGAGTTGTTGCTATTCTATTTAAATTTATTGCACCACTAGCTACCAAAATATCACTGACGCATAATAAAAAGAATTGAATTATTTTCTGATGATCTTTCTTACATTGCATCTTGCACTCTATTTTTTTCTGTATTTGAGAAAAAACTTGGACTAGATAGGGGTTCAGCAACAGGCTTTACCCATGATGCTAAAATTCAAGACAAAAGCATGCAGCCTGTGGATGCCTACTAATGCAAATTTTTCTTTCTTATCTTACCCAAATTGAGAAGCTTCCTTTCAGATTGAAGCCCACAAAGCTATATAAAAATTACAAATTACATTAGTAAGTTGACTCAATAAAGTAACAATTAACTGACTTCCTTGTATTTATACTATACAATTTTCTTTCCTATAATTAAAGAATTGATCCTTATTGTTCTTACTACAACATGTTCTCACTTGGCATTTATATCACTGAAAAAAGACAAATTACCCAATTTCTTTGCAGTGTTTAAACCATAAATCAAATTCAAAAATCTTAGATTCAGTATCTTTAAAGCTAAAAAGATATGCTAAACTGAATCTTTAACATTTTAGCTTACCAGTGCAGATAAGAGCAGATGCTCTAATTAATCTTTATTTTCAATTGCACAATAAAGCATGTAAATCAGAAATTTGTTTTCTAAAAGCATTATTTAATTACTGAACATTATGGTAAGGTATTAAACATGTATGAGGAATATATTTCACCTACAAGTTTGTAAGAGAAAACTAAGTTGTTTTATAACATATAGTCCCCAAACCCAAAGTCCCACTAAAAAATCAATCATATCCATAGATTATTCCGGATGCAGTTCAGCCCTCTCCTAGAGACTTGCCGCTGGAACAAATTGGAACCTCAGGTAGGTGACCCTCTACTGGGTCCTGTTTTTTTCTACTTTGTTCTGTTTCATGGTTTTCTTCTCCTCTAATGGTTTTTTTCTCCTCTAATGCTCCCACTCGGAGTATTCTCCAACCGCGTTCGGACCTGGTCCCAATGTCTCCTCCAGATCTGACCATCCTCCACCTGTAATCAATAAAATCGAGGACCGGTCACAGCGGTTATTTGTGTAGCAGTCCATAATGGGCCTTCAGAATAGTTTTGGGCATACACAGGGTCTCCTACTTTAAATTCCCTATTCCTTGGTGACTCTAAATTGATTTTTTCTTGCACATAGTTAGGGTGCAAACGGTCCAACTTATTTCTAAGTTTTCCCCCCATTAATAGCTCTGCTGGATTCTTCCCCGTGGCTGCACTTGGTGTGATATGTTGTACTAGGTGGAGGGTGTCAATTTTGTATTGCCAATCCCCAGGTCCCATTCTGGTCAGGGCTTCTTTGGCCAGTCTCACCATATGTTCCACTTGACCTTATTGGCTGGATGGAATGATGCGCCCAGTGCATGTTGGACCCCTAATTCTGCCAAAAACAGTTTGAATTCTGCTGCTGTGAATTGGGATCTATTATCGGACACTAGAATATCTGTCAACCCATGTGTGGCAAATAATCGCCATAATGCCTTTATTGTTGCATCCGCAGTAGTTGAGGACATTCTTATTATTTCTAGCCATTTCGAAAAGGCATTGACTATTATCAGGAATGTTTGCCCTTGCATGGGCCCTGCAAAATCAATATGTATTCTGGTCCAGGGTCCCCGGGGTGTCTCTCACTCTCTGATGGGTGCTGGTGGTGGTCCTGGTCTCGTCTCCTGGCAAGGAGTGCACTTTGCTGCCCATATTCCTATTTCTTGGTCCATTTTTGGCCATGAACCATAGCTTCTTGTGAATGCTTTCATTTGGACAATCCCCACTAATTCTTTCATTCAGACAATCAATCCAGACAATTTCATTTGGGTGTCCTTCATGCAATAATCCCAGCACTTTTCCCCTTAATTCAGTGGGAATGATTACTCACTGTCCCCATAACAGGCATCTCTTAATCACTGACAGTTCATTTCTTGTAGTCCAAAATGGTTTCAAATCTTCCTGCACCAGTCCTGTGGGCCACCCCTTCACACCCAGCTGATAATTTGCATCAATGTTCTGTCTTGTGCTGAAGCTCACACAATTTCCATAGCCACGAGATCAGGCACAAAATCCTCAATCATTACCACAGACATCAAAGGAACATGGTCCTGCAGTGGGGCAGGAAGTGGGCAGTAGCTTAAAGCATCTGCATGTCCAGTGTCATGTCCAGGCCGGTGGAGCAGTTTGTAATTGTATGCAGCAAGAAAAACAGTCCACCTAGTAAATCAGGGTGATAAAATGGAGGATAGATCTCCTGCTAACAATCCCAACAGCAGTTTGTGATCCGTGACCAAGGTGAAATGTCTGCCATACAGATATTCATGGAATTGTTTGACTCCTGCAACAATTGCCAATGTCTCTTTGTCAATTTGGCTATAATTTCTCTCAGCTGATGATAAAGTGTGAGAGTAATATGCTATAGGGGCTTCCTTGCCATTAGGCAGTTTGTGGCTAAGGACAGCCCCAACTCCAAAGGGGGAGATGTCACAGGCTAATATTAAGGGGAGTTGTGATCTGTATTGTATTAAGACTTTATCTGAGGTTAGAAGGTTTATCATGGCTTGAAATGCACTTGCTTCTCTAAAGTCTCACACCCAGGGTGTCTTCTTGCCTAACAGCCTGTGTAGCAGCTCCACTATAGAAGCTTTTTGGGGTAAAAAGATATTATAAAAATTCAATAAACCTAGGAATGATTGTACAGTAGCTCTTCTTGGTTTGTGGGTGTGGGGGCATTTCGGATAGCTGACATCTTGTTCTCAATTGGGTGGATGTCCAAGGCATCGATGAAGTAGTCAAGGAATTAAACTCGGCTAGCTCTTAGCTTACATTTGTCTCACTTAAGTCTCAGACATGCTGTTTGTAATTTTTCAAAAACCTTCTGGAGGCGGCTTTCCAATTCCTGTTGTGACTTTGCTGACACCAGGATGTTGTTGAAATATAGGACAACACCTGGAATTCCTGTCAGTAATCTCTTCATCGGGTTTTGGAATAGCCCCAGTGCTATGCTGACACCAAATTGGTGGCATTTAAATGCTCCCGGTATGTGACTATTGTTTGAGCCTCTGGTGTTCCTTTGCATGCTGGGAGTTGTTGATATGCCTGGGCTAGATCAAGCTTGGCTAATATGGTCCCCCCCTCTCCAGTTGATATAACAGGTGCTTCAGTACTGGTACTGGATATGCACTCTGTTTCATAGCTTTGTTTAAAGTGCATTTATAGTTTGCACAGATGCAGACAGATCCATCTGGTTTGACCAGCTTCACTATGGGGCTCTCCAATTTCGCATGGTCAACCAGTTCTAATATACCCTGCATAATCAATTTGTTGATTTGTTGGTTAATTCTGTCTTTTAATGCAAATGGCACCCTTCTGGGTTACAATCTAATGGGGGAAATTTGGGGGTCTAGACTAAATGATATGGGAGTTACCCTACACTTGCCAAGCCCTCCTACAAACAGTTCTGTAAACTCATCCACTAGATGGCCAAAGCTCTCTGTTGTTATTGCATGGACCCTGCCAACGTACAGTGCCAGGGTTTGGAACCACTCCAGTCCCAAGAGGATAAGCAATGTCCCATCGACTACAGTCATCTCCAAAGGTCCTCAAAAATCTTTGAATCTGACTTGCACCATCTTCCTGCCCAGCACCAGAATGCAGTTCCCTTGATAGTTGTTTATAATGGTGTACTGAGCTTTTAGCTGTTTTTTCTGGATCCTCAGAATTAATCTTTGTAGTGTCTTCCAAGCAATTATCGTTAAGGCTGAGCTAGTGTCAATTTCCATTTTGCAGGGGTTGTCCTCTATTAGAATAGTCACTTTGATCTTCTTGGCCCCTTTATTCCGATTCAGGCTGCCTCTAATTTGGTTGGTTTTCTGCTTTTGTTTCCAAGGGTTTCTTGTCTTTTCCAAGGGTTTCCTTCATCAGGGTCCTGCGTTGCTGGCTGGTTTCTATGTTTGAATGCTGTCGGTTGATTGGCTTGACACATTTGGGCTAAATGTCCTTTCCATCTGCATCTGTGACAGATGGCTTCTTTAAAACGACATGCTGTCTGGGGTGCTTGCCTCCTCATCCTGCACAGATGAGACCATCGTTTGTTTGGGGAGCATTACATGCTTCCATCTGATAGACATCATCCTCTTCACTCTGATCACTTCCTCTTCTATTCCAGCATGGTGGATAGCCATCGCCATTTTTGATTTTGGCGGGCTTTTGTTTCACGCCAATTGTGGCATCTGCCTCAATGATGCTGCTAATTGCTGGGAACTTTCTGAAGCTCAGGTGATTTCTATAGCAATTGCCCATGTTAAATTCGGTTTTGCTAGAAGTCTTTATTGGAGCTGTAGGTCTTTCCCTCCACAGACTAAGCAATCTACCAATTGTTCCTCGAGATCTCTAAACTCACAGTTTTGAGCGGCTAACTGAAGTTCTGCTATATATTTACTTATTGTCTCTCCTTCTCTTGGCATTCATTATATTCGTACTTCAAAACTGTTCTTGATGGAGCTGGTACAAAATGCACATTTAGCATTTCTTGTAGTTGTGGCTATGGCACTGAATCTACAGCAGTAGGAGCAGTGAGTGCTTTTGCTAACAGAAACACTCATTTTCCACAGTAGCTTAGAAATATTGCTCAGGTCCATTCCTTGTTTAGGTTTCCAAGATCATTAGCGACCAGGAAACAATGGAACCTCACCATGAAAGATTCCCAATCTTCAGTTGCCAGATCGAACAGCACGGGGGGGGGGGCATTCTCTTTCTCATGGAGATACTTCTCTCTTGATGCCATGGCCGGTTCACCAGACCACTCATTTTCCTCCAGATCCCACCTTCGTCACCAGTGTTGTGTTGGGTGAAGGAGGAGGCACAGACATGGTCAAAACACTTCTTTATTCATTTGAGAAATAGCAATAGTAACTACAGAACTTACTGAGATGCCTGGCAGCTCTCCTATTTATTTTAGAGTTGTTTTGCGTCTTAGTCAATCAGCAGCTTGCGTTTTCTCACTCTCTAAGGTGCTTTCACTCCTAAACTATTTACAGGTTTTTTCTAACCAATCACAATACTCAACAGAAATATCTACAAATAAATAACCAAGCTCAGAGAGCCCAAGGACTCCACAAATGTGATACTACATTCAGAGGTAAAAGAAGATATACCTTTACAATATTATAATTTGTCATAAAATTATTAAGTTCTATATCATAAAGTTTGGTGCAATGGTTAAATGGTTGAATTAAAATCAGGAAGATCAAATATTCCAGTTTCCCTTCACCATGAAAGCCAGCCAGAGGATATTGAGCTGGTATCCCATGATTGATCTGCATTTGGAAATTAACATCTGGAAGAGGAGCTGCTTAGAGAAGCTACTGTAGCTCTTTTTATTCACTCTTGCAAGCTGTAAAATTAAGAACTTCCATATCTAACTCCAGTTTGTCTATTTTTTCAAAGCAGGTACCCATTGCCTGCTAGATACTTAATCTACATTAATATCTAGCCTCCCTTACTTATGCTATAACTAGGCAGCTCTGGAGGGAGGGGAAAAGAGAAGTTGTAGGGCTATAAAAAGTAACCCCTTTGTGAATCGAATTGTGAAGATCCTCCCTGCCACTTAGGATCACTGTGGCAATAGGCGAAAGACCTCTGCTGCTGTAAATAATTAATGGTAATAATTTAAATAAAAATGATAGTGCTTTGGTCCTGGCACCACATGTAATATCCACCTGCTTGAATATCTGACTTGTAAATCCTAAATTAGTTGGCCACAGATGAATTTCAGAAAATAGCTGGTCAATCTCTCTCAGCCCAACCCACCACACAGAGTTGCGGTTGAGAAAGAAATAGGAGGAGGAAGCATTATATATGTTGCCTAGAATTGTACAAGATAAAGGTAGGATATAAATCTAGTAAGTAAGTAAGTAAGTAAGTAAGTAAGTAAGTAAGTAAGTAAATAATCGCAATTAGAATTTCAGACAGAAAATGAGAACAATTAAAGCCTATCTTACAAAGTACATTCTCAATCTTCAGAATATCTATTCTATTTTTGATTATTTTAAAACAAGCAAAAGGATCTTTTATTTTAAAAGTAAACACATCTTGCTTGATCCATGGGCAGTTAGGAATTTTAGCATTGTTTTTTCCCTATACAGAGCAGAGACAGAGTGGCAGAACCACTGATTGCATCATTCCGTCTTTCAATTCTTTATGGGAGCATCTGACGTTCACAAGCAGAAAGGACTTCATTAAGGCTTCTTTAGTTATTGATATTTTAAGTGCTAACTTATGTGGAATAAATGTCAGTTTCCTTGGAAGATGAACCCTTATGTTAGGTATGTTTGGTAATTTAAAAGTTATTTTTTTTAAAAAATGTATGCTGAACCCAGCCTTTTTCCCAGTTTGGAATTATGATACACATCTTTTTCTCAACACTTTTAAAAATGTTCCTGAATAATGGATCGACTATACAGTGAAGTAGTGGTAAAGACTGAAATTGAAGGAAAGGCTGTAAAAGAAGATAGTATAATTCAAAGTCAATTACATTTCCAAATGAAAACAGTGTTTCAATCTGTTAATTAACCAATTAATTAAATTAAATTAATTAGTCTAAACTAATTAATTAACTAAACTAAAAAATAAATAAGGCAGAGTTACCTTTTAGGCAGGATGAGTGGAATAAAAATGTAATAAATAAATAAAAATACTTAAAATAAAAAAATAAAATAATTCCAATTACGTTTAGTAAGAATGAAGCACTAATAGCAAAGCCAAATAATACGAATAAACCTACGCTGGAAGATCAAAATTTAGGATCCAGTCTGGGTTGGTCATTGGGAGCAGAGGTTTAGTTCAGACTCATCTATCCTCAGGGAACCTCTCTCTATAGAAGCTCTCTCTCTCCTCTCTCTCACTACACATTCTGGTGAGAGAAAAGTTTCCTGAGAATGGACACCAGCACGAGTCCAAAAGCTCAGAAGACTAAACCAATGACCAACCCATATTGGATCTTGCAACATTATCCTGCGACACATATATTTGCCTCCATTCATGATCCAAATTTAGCTAAATCTATTTTGGCACAATGTTCCTAATGTTTATCTTCGGTTGTGGACCAAATTTCATTCTCAAGGCTAATTTCAACAAGTAAGCAGTTTTTTATTTTTTCACATGACTTTATTATTTATAGAAAGGTGATTAACTGGAAATTATAGTGCTTGAAATACTGTTTCATATTTATTATACTGACATTGATACTTCGATATCTTATTTTAGATAAGCTGAGCAACTGTCACATATTTTAGTGATTTACTATTTCATTTGATAGCACTTTTCAAAATTTCTATTCAAGAGAACAGACCAAGTCAGAATCTAACAATGAATCTTCCAATGAAACAGTTCAAACAAGTATACATGTTGTAGCATTGTATAATGTGCACAGAGCATGCAAGTAGATAAATAGGTACCACTTTGGTGGGAAGGTAACAGTACTCTGTATTTCTCGCATGCTGTGCATTGCAACATGATGTCATGCTGGCCACATGATTGTGGAAACAGCTTCAGACAGCTCAATGGCTTAAAGCAGGGATGTCAAACTCGCATAGTCACGTTGTTGTCACATGATGTATCACAACTTCCCCCCCCCCTTTGCTAAAATAGGGGTTGGGGTGGCCAGTGTGTGATGCATCTGGCCTGCTGGCTACAAGTTTGACACCTCTGGCTTAAAGAAACACTGATGAAACACAAAAACATAGATGAGCACAGATAAAGTTGGCTTTGACTAGTGATTAAAACCCGCAGGGATTCCTTTACCTTTACCTTTACCTTTACCTTTACAAAGCATGTAAAATTGCTATTGAGAGATTGGAGTTTTGTTCCTTGCTGTTCAAGTATAAGGTTGGGAATACTTATCTAGGAATTCATTAGACAGGAAATGGGTCTCTAAAATGTTTCCTTCTTTTGCTGTATTATGTTAACTCCATAGGTAGATTATAAAACCTCTTTGCTTTGAAATTCTTGCTAACGAGGTTATATTAGCTGTTCCTCATGAGCTAAGACTAGAAAAATAATTTTAATTAATCATTCTTATCAATATGTGAGATACTTTCTTCTGAAACAAATCCTATAAAACATGGCTGCTGCTAGATTCTTTTTCTGAATGCTACATAGTCTGAATTTCTTTCGAATCCTATCTAACTGATTCTGATCTAATTTTGTTTTTCTGGTAATCCTGCCGAGGGATCAGCTGTTGAGTAGGCTGGTGAGAGAAAGAGCCAAAGCCAGTGGCAGTGCTACATGTAGGTCTGCTAAGTCTTGTAGTCAGAATATGTGTCATTTTCTCATAACATTACTTGCCTAATATCCCTGATATACTGAAGGGCCTTTTATATCTAGTTCCTGGTAAAAACAAAAACAAAAAAGGACAAATTATTGCAAAATTATAAAAAAAATCTAGTGCTATAAAAATGTCATGAATATACTGGAAATACTTCATGTCAAAATGTTATGCGATTTCCAGCTGGCTCTAAATTATAAATTTTTATATAATAAAACAAGTTATAATTTTCTATTGTAATGTTTGTCAGCAGCTCAATTTTATGAACTTTCATGGAAGTTGTGTGATATTTTTTTCTAAAAATAAATCCCGTCCATCAAGAATATTGGAAGTCATAAGGTAAGAATTTAGAATACATGAACATTACTGTCACATTAGTCTAGACTATAGACCTAGGGTTGCAATTAATTAATCAACAATTATTAGACACATTTGTGATTTTTCAAGGAAATTCTTAGTTTAATCTTATTGTCAGAAATAATGATGTTCAAAATCAGACCTTTTGATTCATATAATGCAATTATTATTTTTTATTATTTATTTATTTAAAGTTATTAGCTGCCCAACTCGAATGAACTATCCAAGTCGAAAACTATCCAAGTCAAATGAATTTTGTTCTATATAAAATTAGAGAAAACAAAACTAACTGTTGGAATGTAATTTAATATATCAATTTATGTTTATAAATTTCATATTATTTTGAATTATTTGCTAGTAATTTGGAAGCTAAGGCACAGACAATGGGAATAGATTTAATTATACTATTATGATTATTTTTAAAAAAATAGAGAAACCACATCCATTTCTCATCAACCTCACAATGATCTAATGAATTTATTGTTCTTTTTGCATATGAACATATTTTACTGTTAGAAATTACATAAAATTTAGGCTGCACACACTAGGTCATATGTTTAGTTTTCCTTTTGATTCCTATTATTAAACTGACTTAAGGTTTATTAATAATTAATTTATTTTTATAATATGCAATTAATATCTAGGTAGGATTATCCTTGTTTAGTATATTAGAGTGATGTTTTTTCTGATTTGTTTTCCTTTTTATATTTTCCTATTTCAAGATACTTAAAAAATTGATTCCTGGATTTCCAGTTTGCTAACGAGTCACAAAACATAATCCAGTAAAACTAAACATTGTTCCTACAGATAATAAAAAGTTTCATATTAAAACACTATTTTAATTTCTCAATCTAATATTAAATATCAGAGCTGCATAATCAATCAGCCAATTATATGTAACTATTATATGTTCCTATTATGATTAGAACAGAATAGGCAGTCTTGTATCCAAAGATACCTATCACATGGCTTGACCTACTTGATTTTAATGGTTCATGTTACTTTTATTCAATATAATTTAATATTGAATAGAAAACACAAGCCCAAAGCAAGCACCAGCCTCTGATATAATCTTTATTTCCAAGAATGCCTTTAAGTTTCAGAAATGTACTACAACCATTTATTATAGAGTGGTATAGGAAGTGGATTTCCTGTTCAGAATAATAATAAAGATCAACTGGTATGGTAGAGAGAATCTTGAAGGTTTAGAAGTAAAGGTAAAGATTGTGATTAACCCTAATTGTGATTGATGTTAGGGACAGTACTCATGTTTCTTAAGCCAAACAGCCAGTGTTGTCCAGAGGCATTTCTACAATCATGTGTCTGGCATGGCATCATGCCACAGCACAAAGTGTACAGCAAAACATGGAATGCTCTTACCTTCCCGCATGCTTATATACAGTACCTGTTCATCTACTTGCATTTGCATGCTTTCAAACATTTAGGTTGGCAGGAGCTAGAACAAGTGATGGGAGCTCACTCCATCTCGTAGCAGTTGGATCTCAAACTGCTGAGCTATAGATCTTTAATGGTCTAAGATTCAGCATCCTAACCACTGAGCAACCATGTCCCTGGAGGTTTAGAAGTAACTAAAATTAAATACAAAAATTAAATAATAATATATGTTACTTGTGGCCATACCCACAGGGCTCTCTATTTTCTGAATGCATAAGCTTTCCCACAACAGCTATTTGGGAGACTGGGGGAAAACTAAAAAAAAGATCTACATGCTATCTAACCTGAACTAAAATCTGTATAATGATGCAATTCATTATTTTGAGTCTGATTTAATTCCCATGGATAACATGAATCAGAATAGTGTATTTAAATTGTTCTTATCATTTTCTTTATCTTTATATTTTAAATGTTTGAAACATGTAATCCTCAGTTGAGATTCCTTATATGGGCTATGGATTTCACAATCAGATACCTCTTGGTGGGCATGTCAACCTTACATCTATATTTTCTAAAAGAACTATCTGTAGCATGTAAAGTAGCAATAGCAATAACAATAACAATAGCACTTAGACTTACATACCACTTTATAGTGCTTTACAGCCCTCTCTAAGAGGTTTTATAGAGTCAGCATATTGCTCCCAACAATTTGGGTCCCCATTTTACCCACCTCAGAAGGATGGAAGGCTGACTCAACCTTGAGCCTGGTGGGATTTCAACTGCCAAATTACAGGCGGCTGTCAGCAGAAGTAGCCTGCAGTATTGCACTCCAATGACTGCACCACCGTGGCTCAGTATGCTGGATTAGTCTCAATAAGCTTTTTTTTTTTTTGAGCAGCATGTCTTTCTTCTCTCACTACCCTCACTAGAAATGAACAAGTGAAAGGACTTATTTATCATGATGGTTCCTTATTCCTGCAATTGTTATGAACCACTCTGAAAGAAAATGCAGTTTAATAAAATGCTATTATTTTGGGCTTGTCTATTAAAAAGGTAAAAAGAGGGTTTGATCAGATCAGAGGCCTCCTATTCTAGCATAATGGCCAACTTCTGTAGATGTTTATGGGACTGATCCTACACAAGCAGCACCTAATGTGCATAGTTTACAAGAAAGGCCTATTTCTGATAAAAAGACAACAATGTTGTTTGCAAAAAGAAGCAAGGAAATTAAACTGTTGTTTAAGGGAGAAGGGAGATGAAGTTCTTGCTTAGAACTTGAGTGAGCCATTGACATAAATGTTAAATTAAAAAAAGGGTGGGGACAGCATTGTTTAACATCCTTCTATCTAGGAACAGAGGATAGAAGTATGCACTGGCATTGTATTTAATTTGAACTTAACTATTTTTAGACATAAGCTACAATAAACACTGATTGATGGAAGTAACAGTTAATTTTGGCCTAAATGCCCACAGGAGATTGAGTCAAAGACCATTTTCAGATCAATGAAAGAAACATAAAGAATCTCAGGAGGGCAGCTAGAATTAGTAACACTGGAGTATATTACCCTTGTGGGTACTGCATGGTTATTCTAATAGTTTTTTTATGTTACCATCCCTTTATCATCTGCTTTTTCTTGTGTAATGCATTTTCTTTTTTGATCTTTGACCATAAATTAGTAACAAAATAGAAAACAAAGTAAAACAACAAAGAAATGGAAACATGTTCATGATCCTCAGAAATGGGTAATTAGAGTCATATTAAATAACTGTGGACAATCTATAAAAAACTTTCATAAATAATAGCTATTTACAGCATTTTCCCATGTGAATCAGACTGAAATCCTTTTAAACCCATTCAAATTATGGTATTAACCATAATGTGATTGTAAATTCCACAGATTAACTACATGTGGTATAGAGATAATACATGCTTTTATCTCCTTTGAGTCTTTAATATTCAGCTTCATGGGGTGACCCCAAGTTCTAATAGCAAGGAAAGTATTATGGGAGGAAGAGACAAAGTCTTCTGTATTCATGTTTTTAGGGCATAGAAATCCATAAACTTCTTCATCTTCTCCATTATTTGTCTGTCTTCTGAGCTTTAGGTTAACTATCAACATATGACAAATGTCTTAATCCTATTTATCATTATTGTTTGCTTACAGTGATTTTTTATGCCTTTTCATGTGCAGAGTTGAGATTTACACCTGGTATTTCTAATATACAGTGGTACCCTGTTAATTGGTTCTTTGAGGTGCAGCGAGTATAACAAATGATGGGTTCCAAACAAATTTTTCCCATAAGGAATAATGTAAATAAATTTAATGTGTTTCCAAACCAAAGACAATGCACATTTTTAAACCAATATGTAAAAAGATAGGGTTGTATATCATTATTTTACATGAGAAATAAACTTAAGAATTAATAAATAAATAAAATAAACACTACTTTACCTTACTGATAAGAAAAAAAGAAAGCACAAAAATACACAAAATGACCACAGAAGCTGAGAAAAGATCACAAGGAGATGTACATGGGGTAAGAATTACCATGTGACTAACATGTGACCCTTATTTTGAATGGAAAGTGTAGTGAGTCATGAGGCAACTGACACTGACAAGTTCTAACTAAATGGGTTTTCAGGGCGCGTCGGAAACCCCAGAGATCCGCAATAGTACGAATCTCCGGGGGAAGTTCATTCCACA
>JAEANM010005358.1:0-19706 GCA_017656035.1 Myanophis thanlyinensis
GCTGCCACAGAGAAGGCCCGAACCTTCGGGGTGGTCAGGCGACATCGTCCTGACGATGGAACCCCGAGGAGACCAACTCTGTGGGAACGCACCGGTCAGTTGGAGGCTGAGGGTGGCAACAGGCGGTCCCGTAAGTAAGATAGATGGGCCTGACAAATGGATTCTTACTGAAGATACAGGTAATCCTTGACTTATGACCACAATAGAGCCCAGAATTTATATTATTAAGTGAGAAATTTGTTGAGTGATTTGTTGTCCCATTTTACGATTTTTCTTGCCGTACTTGTTAACTGAATCACTGCAGTTGTTAAATGAGTAACATGGTTGGTTCAGTAAATCTAGCTTCCAATTGACTTTTTTTGTCAAAAGGTCTCAAAAGATGATCACATGACACTGGGACACTGCAACCATCATAAATATAAACCAATTGTCAAGCATCTGAATGTAAACCTATTCTGCAACAGTCGTAAGTGTGAATAATGGCCATGTCATTTTTTTCAGTGCCATATGTAATTTTGAACAGTCACTAAACGAACTGTTGTAAGTGGAGGATTACCTGTACTCTAATGAAAATATTCACCCAAGGCCAATGAGCTATTGTGGTTAATACCTCTAGTTCAGGGGTGTCAAACTGCCACATCAGGGTTGTGTTTGACCTGGGGAGACATGGCTAGGATGGGCATGGCTAGGGTGGGCAAAGCTGTTTTCACTAGCAGAGGGCTGCAGGAGACCATCACGATTGACAATTTGATCTTGGAAGAGCTGCGTGCAGCCTTCTTGAACTCCATTTTCTCTGGCAGAGGCACTACAGGCCGGACTTTAATCCTGTTTCCAGCGGGATTCCCTGTGGGCTAGATCTAAGCACCTCATGGGCCGGATTCAGCCCGCAAGCCTCGAGTTTCACACCCCTGCTCTAGTTGGCACAAACTATCTTCAGTGGTATTGCTATGGTTGTGATTCCTTCAGAAGAAGCAACTGTATTTTGTTTTCTAGTTGTAAGAGTTCTATTGTGTTTTCAACATTGTATATTTATTTATTCATTAAATCTATATGTTGCCCAATTCCCAGTGACTAGCCACATTGTTAAAAACATTTAAAAAAATAAAGAAAATACTATTTTGCACAGATTTGTCTCCATGCAGTCATATCCTGTAATCTTCACACAGAAAAATATTGTGCTCTATAATGGGCAGTGGCAAAAAGGCAGCCTATCATTCCCAAAGGAAGCTATCTGATACCACAGCTTGCACTGCTGGTAAACATCATAAATTAAGCGAAGAGGTTCAGAGATTAACTGGCACACTACCTGAAGTTACAATCCAGGTCAGTTCTTGAATGAACTTAACTCTATAATTTTAACTAATTTCTACAACATTTACAGGGTGAAGCTGTCTCTCTTCCCCCACAAGATTTATGTATGGTTATATAAATGAAATATGTTTCTGCTAAGCTATAGTTGTTATTTCAGTGGAAAAAGAAAACACCTACATCCAAATAGAAACAATTTACTCCAAAGAATTCACTGCCAAGATACCATACAATGGAATAGCTTCCTGGGTTAAATCTATGTATATTTAGGTGAAAGAGCAATTCCGGTTATTATTGAACTTTATATTTAAAATCCATTCATGTGTGAAGAAATGGAAGGGGAATTCATATCTGATCCATAGCTCTGCAAGTATACAAATGGATCTTTGCCTCAAGAGATTTCACTATTTATCTAACTAGTGCAATGGAGCTTAAAAGAAATTCAGAGTAAAATAGAAATTGAGTAAATCACAGAAATTATGCAGAAATGAAATGGAACAAAATTAGATGTGTCCATTCCTATCACATTTTGTTAAAACTCTGGTTGAGGTAAGTTCTCACAAAAAATTCTACAATAAATACCATCTCTGATGAGGCATTTCTGCAATGTCTTACAGAAATCTGTCATTATAGTCTTCAATTTAAAACAATCAAATCAAATATGAATTGGATCAAACCGTTAAGATTCTTTCTGCCGCCTCTGGGCTAAACAATAACAATTCTCTTTACTTCTTATCCCAAAACATTTTTTACAAGATGTAGTGGAGGAAAATAAAAGTCCAGTCTATATATACAGCTTCTGGCTGGAAACCATGCACTAGGGAAATTGCCGGTAGACATGGAGGCTGGTAAGTCTCCCTAATAAAACTGCTTATATAAAAAGGAGTTGATTATATTGAATTTGGATGTCTGCAGCTTCTCAAACTGGGCAGCTGCTTGCACAATCTCAGACATGTTCATGCTTCGCTTCGCTATGATTTTGTGCTTGTTTAACAAACCAACACAATTAGCATCCCAGTAATGCCCAAGCAGATGGAGGTTATAGCGCTGAATGACAACACTGCCACCCTCTAATAAACCTAAAAATGCTTCAATGCCAGGAAAGGAAATTACATTCTAATTTCCCTGATGTGTAATAAAAGGAGCAGGAGGCTTTGAAAAGAAACCTGCCACATACCTAGAATTGAGGAGAGATTAAAATAAAATGATTCCAGGATATTTGAGCAAAGAGTCTTACTTTATTCTTTTCCATCACAGAGGAAAATCTGTGTGTGGTACTATCTTAGCAGTGATGAAATTTCCTATACAAGAAGCATTTTTGCAGACATTTTCAGGGAGTAATTTCTACAGGCAACATACTACTTATCTAAAGCAAGGTATCTTATTGGAAACATCAAATGTATTTTAGTTTCTGATTTCAAATTTTCATGAGCAAAATTTCAAAATGTCTCAAAGTTTGTACGTATTGTTCTCTGGTTGCTGTAGAATTATAGATTAAATGCCCTTCTCCAACCTGAGAATGTAAGATTATCAGAAAAGCCCTTTTGGATCAAGACATTTAGTCTACCATTCAGCATTACACAAAGATTAACTGGATAGAACTGGGAAGCTCATATGCTTGGACTAGTGACAGCTCCTCTTTCCTGTCCCTTCCTAGCAACAAATATTTAAGGCAAACCACTTATTATTCAGAAAATAATATCAAGCTATCGATATTACTGGTTTGGTTCTAAGCCTCTCACATTCACTTTTAAAACCATCCAAATTACCAGAATTATTGGCAGCAAATTCCACAATTTACCTAACCCGCCCACCCTCCCCATGCTGAATCTCCATGTATTTGATCCTAATGGATGACCTTGAGGTCTAACATTGTGAAGAGGGCGAATATTGAATATTGTTCCAAATGCATGACTGAGCATCTGATGCATAGATCTCTCTAAATAGTGTTCATCAAGTACCTGGAAGAGCATCTCCTGAGTCACTGTAAGGACTTCTGTGGATAAAATTGCTCAGGTTTGTTGGGCAGAAACCCACCCGCCTCATTGTGGGGTGTCACAGGAGCTGACACCCTACCACTCTTATTTAACATCTATATGAAGTATTTCAATTAAATCATCCTTCAACATCCTATCAATAACTACACGATGTTCAGTTATATAATTCAACTTTGAGATGAATAGAAGATCTGATTGACTGTTTTGTTTCAGTGATTAGTGTCAGTCACCCAAGAAATCCAGACAGGCATCATGACAAGAGCTAATTCTACTTTATTGTACAGGTACATTAACAGAATATTGCAGGTTTGAAAGTGCAAATTTCTCATTTTCTCCTTTTACTGTCTGATAAGGTGGATTTTTTTGTAAGTTTCTTTCTCTGCCCTTTTATCATTTTCAGATGAGAACTTTTGCTCACTGTTATTCATGCTTTGGTTTCCTCCCATTTGGATCACTGTAATGAACCATTTCTAGCAGAATATTTATAGGACACAAGAAACATTCTGTTTGCTGACAAAGCTGAAGAACTGATTTTCACTTAGAGACCCTATATTCTGCTAAACTCAGGTTGATGGTAAAAAAAAAAAAAGGGGGGGGGAGAAAGAAAACATGAAAAACAAAGGGACATTTCTACTGGCACCTAAACAGAAAGCCAAGTCCCTCCAGTTATCCTTTCTACAATGGATCCTGAAGGGGCTGAAAGGAGATATTCTGGGTATAAACCTAAAATTTACCATCTCATGTGGCAACTTTTCCCATTTAGTATTCCTTGGATACACTGAATTATTTGAGGGACTGTCTCACCCCACTGGGATTGGCCTGTACAATTTGTGCTGGCAAAGGAGATACGCTGCTAGTCCTGTCAACCTGATTATTTTGGGTGGTGGAGTCCAGGAGGAAAGCCTTCTTTGCTGTTGCTCCTGCCTTCTGGAGCATCTTGCCCCCAATGTGAGGTTGACCCTAACCCTATCTTTCGTAAGGACTTAAAGATGTGGTTGTGTCAGTTGGCTTGGAGCCCCAATGGGCAAACAGTACAATGGAAGTGGCTGAGTAATAACAGATCTCACCTCCCCCCTTCCCCCCATGTGTCCTTGGTTTTAGTGTCTTTTTATGTTTTAATAGTATATTTAATTGTAAGCCGCCCCAGAATTACTCTATGGTCAGTTGGGCAGCCAATAAATTTTATAAATAAAAAACATTACATTTAACATAATTCTCAACAGCATGGCAAACAAGGAAGATAGACTGATTGGCAGTACTAGTGTATAAATAAACAACACAGTGATTTTTAAATTATTATTTAGTGATTTCTATTTTGATTTGTAATGTGACCTCACATGTTGGTCTTTATTATTATATTGAATGCATACACACACATTTAGCAATATTGTAGTCAAAGATGTTTTCCAGGTGGTTATAATACGTTCTTGGCATCGTCTCTCCTCTCAGCAGTATAGCTTGACTCATTCTAGGCAATGCTTACATAATTATGATCCTATCGAAGCAAGAGGAAATTAATTCTGATTTACTATAATAATTCTGACTCATTATGGTTACAGTCAATCGAATGGTTTCATAACCCAAGAATAACTCTGGAAAAGCAATGATCTATGTTAAAAAGATGTCCCTGCCTAGACCAATTAAAAGCACTTAGATCCATCACTGGGGCATCCAACTATCCAGATCTAATGGATTCCTTCAAACTACAAGGGCAATGAAGCCCCATGAAGAATTTACTGTCTACTGCTTGCTTTGCTAGTCAGAGTCTTGAAATGGAATTTGAGTTCTCCAGCATACTCCAAATACTTATGCAGTATTGCTACATTAATTAATCCCACCATTCTTCGTTAAAATACTCTTATTTTAAATTAAATCTGTATGTGGTGACCAGGCTGAGCCCAAGGGAGGGGTCAGTCATGAATCCGTGCACATCACAAGAGATCTAGGTCTTGCCTAGTAGTTCAGATTCTAGTAGACAGCTTAAGCTTTCAGTAAATCATTATACTCACTTGAACTGCCTCAATCTCCTGATTTTCCTGGAGTTTGACACAATCCCTCCATTTCTACAGTAAATCAATTTCTATTTTTTAAAAACAATCTTGCATCAAAGTTACATCTTAGTTTAATGGATTCGCACTTAATGGATTTCTTACCCAACAGAATAAATGTGTTTGAGCTTCATTCCCAAACAACATACCATTTGATTCCCAAACCAGAATGAATAAGGGTAATTGATATAATTTGTGTCAATTTGTATCAAAATATGTAAAACATCAGTAATGTAATGTGTATTTAACATTCAGACTTAATGGATCTTTTCCTGGAAAGGTCAATTAAATTGAGGTTTACTGTTTGCATTTCGTATGTACTTCTACTGTAAACATTTTCCTCAAGCAAATTTTCTCCTCCATTCCTTTCCTTGAAAATTTTTGGAAGATAGTGAAGCAGGGTGGATAAAAATAATTTTTTAAAATTTAAATCAGATTTTTTTTTTATCAAATTTATTTTAATAAAATGCTTTTGGAGCAAAAAATTATCTAAGGATAGTTTTCTATTTAAGATACATTCATAATTTAGTTTATTCAGCATGAAATGAAGCTTAGTTATGTAGCATGAGGCTATATATTCTAAAATATTGGGATCGTCGGTGAGTCAACAGCGGGTCAGAGATGACGGTTGCTCTTTTAAAATGATGATTTAAATTGAGTTGATTTAAATTAAGTTTCACTAGTGATTTAAATTGACTTGATTTAAATCAAACCCACCCTGTAGTTAAGTAATTAACATATTGATATTACAGTTCACACAAACTTTCACACATCTCCCTTTGGATCATTTATGTCATCTATAAATGTACCCAGTAGCACTAGTTTTATTAGGCAAGTCAACTTCAGAAAGGAAGTAACAGAATAAGTGGAACATAGTGCTTCCAATTCTTTTTTAGACAACATTGATTCCTCCATGACAACAGAACAGTTAGAAATGGACTTATTCTAATTACTGCTATCAGTGTGATGAGAACAAAAGGTAACATTACATTTGCCCACAAATTGCAGGGCATGAGTGAAAGTGTTGGTGGCATTCTAGAATAGTTCCTTGATGATCCTGAGACCATGAAGCTTTAAATCATGGGAGCCTTGACATAGATAGTTGATCTCTCATCTTAACGATATAATTTATTCAATAATAAATTCAGTTACCAGGCAGTGAAGAAGTGCTATCTTAGAGTATCTCCAAACTACTATGCAATGCCAGACATTAGATACAGTCAGAGTTGGAAGATCTATCAAACAGGAAACTTGGATGAAGAAAAAGTAAAGAAATATGTGCAAATTCTTAAAAATAGTGTACACAATGCTCAACAAATGAAAAAAAATAGGCTTCTTCACTTTCTGCCTGATTTTTCTAATTCTCGATGATATATAATATTGATGCTTAAATTATAATATTGATTGATTAAATGCACTGCAAGATTTACAAATACATAGATATATTTAGAAATGTGTGTGCAAGCTGACATAGGGACCATTCTTCCTAGTTTGTGTTCTGGAAAAGAGTTATTTTGTGGGGTGTTCACATTCAGCACAGTTTAAAAAACTGGTGAATATATAGTTATACTGGAAAGAGATTAACAGTACAAAGGCAAGTCATAAAGGAACCAAGTGTTTGTTTAGCTTTATGAAAAGCAAAGACCTAGAAGATGCAGGGCTGGATATATTCAATTAACATATCAGTACTGTTGGTAGAAGTATAAAGAAAAAAGCAAATGTGTTTGGATGGTTGAGGAAAAACAAATATTTAAGACCAAGTTGTAAAGCCTGGTTAAATGAAATACCTGCAGTTCAGACCAAAGTCCCATCTAATCTATTATTCCACTTACCACAGTAGCTAATCACAAGCCTCTTGCAAAGTCCACTTGGAAGAAACTAATCATAATTCACTCCTGATTCTGAAAGTTACACTCTGGGAAGGCCAACACAATCTGATGTCTTCCAGAAAAACTTCTAGAATAGAAGTCAACATGGCCAAATTTGGAAATTTGAAATCTCAATACATCTGGAGGCAAAATCCTAGAATCTTCTGCTGTCTGCTGGTTCAAATCCCACCAGGCTAAAGGTTGACTCAACCTTCCATCCTTCCGAGGTGGGTAAAAGGAGGATCCAGATTGTTGGGGGCAATATGCTGTTTCTGTAAACTGCTTAGAGAGGGCTGGAAAGCACTATAAAGCGGTATATAAATCTAAGTGCTATTGCTATATTATTAAAGACCCAAGCAAAATTTGGCCCACCTAAATTGATAACTGCATTTTAACACTTAAGACAAAAGCCAACATCAAAATCGAGAAGGGAAGTTTCTAACTTTATCATACATCTGTCAGGAAAATATTAAAATTACATACTTTGATACCACTTTCATATGTCATAAATGCAACATGTCTCCTCCATTCATGCAATGCTCACTGAGTTATTTTTGTAAGAGGACGTGGTTAGCGCAAAGCATTTACCACTTCATTCTCAGTTGAATAGCTCATATGTACTTGTCACAAAATGCTACAAAAAGAGGAAGTGCTGCTCCTTGAATCAAAAGCAAGTTATATTCTCATTTTGGGGGAAACAATTTTCTGTGAGTTCCACACAAACTCCAGCATTTTAGAGATAATGGGACAAAATCTAGATCACTCAAATGCTTGCTTTGTTTT
Organism: Myanophis thanlyinensis; assembly: GCA_017656035.1. Lineage (NCBI taxonomy): Eukaryota > Metazoa > Chordata > Lepidosauria > Squamata > Homalopsidae > Myanophis > Myanophis thanlyinensis. Next base: position 8,005 of record JAEANM010005358.1, read on the forward strand.
AAGCAGAGAAGGCTCATGACAGGAAAGTCAGCTACCTTTTGAGGCACGGTCTCTTCACTGTTGAAATAAAGGTATTGTAGGCATTTTTTCCCCACAAAACGAAAAAGAATAACAAAACTTTTGAAATAGGAACAGCCTTGAGCACTGAAAATCAAAGAGCAAAAAACTGATGAACTGCAGCTGCTGCACAGCTCTTTTCCTTTCCTAAATGATAGCCTGAGAGCTTTTCCTCCTTGGTCTGATTAGCAACAATGCACTTGGAGAAATGCCTAGTTTCACACCAACTCCCTATATGCTTTGGCCATCCACAGAGGCCTGCCTGTGGCCATTTCCATTAGTAGATGAAGTGAGGGAAGGAGCAACTGAGAAAATGGCTTTCTGCTTTATTTTTTTGGTCTCTGAAATACTTTTCCCAAAGATGTTTGTTTGGCATGTAATTTTATCAGAACAGTATCCAGAAAAACAATAAAACCAAGGTAGGAAAACCAGTAGAGGATAGAATGGATTGTTTCAGTATACTTTCTGGAATATTGGTGGCTTTTTGCCTGATTATACAGTACGTATATACCCTACCCTAACCCATGCTAACTCTTTTTGGGAAATATGCTTAAAGTTTAATATCTATCCTAGATTTTATGATCCAGAAACGCTGGAATCTCTATTTTCCAGAATCTGGGAAATCTCTATTTTAGCCTTTTCTGTTCAATACTACACATTGATATTTAATGAGTTATATAAACAATACCTGGAATTTAATTCATTAAAAATGATGGACATAAATGCACAGAAACAAACCAACCAACCAGAGCTCAGATTCATGTAGAATATGGCCTGGTTCAAAGGTCAACCTCATCTGGAAAGCTCTCCTATCTAATAAAACATTCTTAATAAAACCTGGCATTGATTTGTGTTCATCAAGCAAGTTATGTTTAACCTGTAAAGAGTTAAGTTTGTGGACAGTGATGGAAATCTGAGCACCATGCCAAAATGGGTCTGCTAAATTGTAAATTTTATTAGCTCAAGTTTATGTGGAACTTTGTCAAAAAAGGAAAATAGCGGGGTTATACAATGAAACATTAAGTCTTTTTAGAAAGAGGAGGAGGGGACTAAATTGTGAAGCTGTGAAAGAAAGCAGGAAATGTGTTTGTATACAGTTGGCTTATTTTAAACAGCATGCTCTAAATGGGAACTGGAAGGAAAAAAGGAAGCAACAGGCTTAGGAGGAAATTCATGGAGGATTACCTGTTACATTAGTTAGGAAGACAGAAAACATTCAAGAAACAGAGAAGCAAGGAAAGCACACAGTTCCCACGACTAGCAATTTTTATGTCACTATCTGAACTATTTTAAAAAAATCTGTCTCTTCCCACCACACTCTGCCTTTTATGCAAAGTTAAATAACCTATCTTAATCTTATAAATATTAAGGAGCTTATGTACTGATTCCTCTAGGGATCAGCTACATTTAACAGGAAGTAGTCTCACAGTATTAGATGGAAGCAAATAAAAAAGTTGCTTAGGACTTAATGTTTCTGACTATTATACAATTGGCAAGATTGGAGTGTATATCCAAGGAGCACATAACAGAGTTATGCATAGAATAATGGCTATATCCCATGTTGTTTATTTCATATACATTCCCTCTTATTTCTAAATATTATTCAGCAGCAAGTTTTGAACATTTTTCTAACCATAACGGTGAGTAAAGAATATTGGGTTGGAATGCCAGTGGAATTCTTACTACAAGCATAGATTTCATTTGACTTAAGCTGGTCTTACAAAATGTAGTCATTGTGGGTAAAGATTACCCAAGTAGCATTTATCTTGGTGACTCAGCTCCCTGTTTGGTTATTGTTTCAGTCAGACAAAATCACATAGGCAAATTGCCTATTAAGTTATCCATTCTAAACACAGCCAGTATCCAACTGGGAGAAACTGGTGAACATCCATCTGAACATATTTTATTTAACTCACTTTCTACAATTTTCTGCATCTAAGATACCTCAAAGAAGTACCTAGGGCACATAATTATTAAAATATAAATATTTAGTATTCAAAAGTAATTATTAAAATGTAAAACAGAAAAAATATGGAAAATACAACCATCAAAGGATTCACTGAAAAAAACTTTTTAAAAGGGAAAGAGAAACCCATTCTATACAATACTCACATAGGACAACCTGGCATGTAAATTGACAGGAGCAAAAAGGAGCCAGGCTCACTCTAAGATCCTGTGATTTCTACACAATATTACTTGCTTATGCATCTCGATGTTGCAACCAAGGGAGATGTGGCTAAATCCAAATTGTAGCGTGGGGAAAAGGGAGGAGCATCTGGAAAACCTGTGAAAGAAAAAAAATCTCTCCATGACTCACCCAATGGATGAGTCATTTATAGATCTTTTGAGGTTAATCTACGAAAGAGTTTCAAATTAGGTGACTCTCCTGTAGCAAAGCATTTATATTCCATCGCATTCATCTCTACCTATTACAAGAGTTTTAGTTGAAGTTGTTCAAAAAGGACTGCATGCCAATATCACATTGTTTGAACCAGTTAAAAGTCTGCTTTAGTACTCCGTCTCATGCATCCCATCATTTTGTTCTGACAATGAAGGAAGTCTAAGCAAAACATTAATGCTGCACACTTTATGAGGTGTGATTGTGCCAGCAATCTTCTCTCCTCAACCCCAATCCAGACTAAAGTGGGATGAGGGAAGACATCATGTATTTCTATCTATTTTTTTATATTCATGCACACACATATTTCTAACTCTGAATAACATTAAGTATCATGGGATTTATGGAAACTATTATGCAAAATTTGTGTCAGCAGTGTCAAATTTCAAGTTATAAAGATTTCCTACTTCCCAAATAGTGGGCCTAAGCAAGTGGGGCAATTCTTAACTGATTTAGTGATGTCCCCCCCCCCAAAAAAACCCCCAACAACAACCCCTAAGTAAAGTTAATTCCAGCTCCTGCTGCTGCTGCTACTACTACTACTATTGCTACTACTACTACTATAGGCATGTTGGGAGTGCGGAAGTGCTCCTCGGTTGAAAGGATTAGCCAGTGATGTCCAGGGGACTCGCAGATGGTCGTTCTTTGCATATCCTCATTAAGCTGCCCACTGAAGTGGTATCTATCAATCTACTTATAGTCACCCGCTTTCGAACTGTTAGTTGGCAAGAACTAGAGTGGGTGAGGGGAGTTCACCCTGTCCCACAGAGCTACTGGATCTAATGCAAGCCTGATGATCGTCAGACCAGCTTCCTAACCGTGCGAGCCACCATACTTCTATAAATTCCAGTTAACACTTAAATTGGAAATTGTCAGCAAATTTTAGCCTTGTAATCTGAGCTGGAAAGAGGAAAATCTCTCCTAGAAAACAATAGCAAACTGCTTCCATATTGTGTCCAGAAATCCATTAGGGATTGAGTTCAGTAACTTTACAACTACTTTAAATGCAATAGGATATGATTCTAAGTAAACAAAGTAAGCATATAAACAGATATACATGGAAAAATCTGTGGTACTATGAATATATTACAATTATACAGTATTAGTACTGTGTTTTCACTATACTGTAGGTGGTTTCAGAAGTTTGACATTTTACTCTGATCCCATAGACTTCACTAAAATATTTTTCTATATTTAGTTTCTAGAATGAACAAACATTTGGTACCCAAAATAACTTCATGGAGGCTCAAGATAAAAATATCCAAACACAACTTTTGATATAGATAGCTAGACAGAGGTTTGCTTAGCATATATGATAATTTTCTTTCCTTTTAGTGGTTTAGAGGTCACTAAAGCTAGGAAATTAATAGTCATGTGCAAGTGTTCCTATTCCTCTCTAGAATTACTTCACTCCTAATTCAGAATCACAGAATCACAGTACAAAGGGCACCAACAGAGCACCTATGACAATGGGAGTCCACGATGGCATAATGTCCCTCTTTCTTCTCACTAATTTCTGAAGGTAGCTCCAGTTGCTTGGAAATTCTGTCAGATTGACAGGAAGCTCTAATGAGCAACAACATCAAGATAAAAACTGAAAAGGAGAAACAAATAACTTGCCCAATTCACAACAATATTAACTAAGGAATCTTAAAGATTAGTAAATTGCTGCTGTAATTTTTCCTGTAGAAGGCACAGAAAAATCATGGCTACAACTACATCTTACAACGACAATAGACCTGATCCAATTTTGGCAGGCCAGGGAGGAAGGCATTTACAAAGCAGACTTAGCAAACAAATTAAGGAGTAAAAATTTTCTTGGGTCCCAGAACAGGACTTCCTGACTCAGCTTTCATTCAGATTTGCCTAAATAATGGTTAGCTTGAGGACGTCATTTCATCTAAATTTAAAATTTAAAACCGCCCCGAGTCCTGCGGGAGAGGGGGTGGTATATAAATTAAATAAATAAAATAATGGAACAATGATAGGCTCAGATATTTAGTTTAGTGCCTTAGGATAATGCCTTAGGATAGACCTTTGCTGCTAGTCAGATATAAAGTGAAGCTTTTGATTTTATAAACCATGGTAGAGTTGCTTTGGTATGACTTTTTTTGGAGGGGGATTAACAAATATCTGTTTAATTCGTTTAAAACATCTATATTCTATGTAGCCTGAAAGACTCTCAGATCTTATTATTTCCACTCAGTCACTTCTTTAATATATTATGTTACAGCTTGAGTCCCTTCAGCTGTTTTGGAAGTCAGATATGAGAAGATCCATATGCTGCTTGAATATCCATGCTGTGGAATTTACTGCCCACATATTAATATACTAACTGTACTAATGCTTTTGTACAGATATTAGAATCTGTTTTATTTTCCTTATTTTGATAAAATATGGAAGTCATTCCAATACCTTTTACATACAAACTCTTCTCTTCTCTTAGGCTGCCAGCCAAATAATTCCCATTTCTTAACATTGTACAACTTTTGAACAGAAGTATAGACAGAAATAGTAAACAAATATTGTAAGATCTATCTTAGAATGTTAGTTTTATATCTTAAGTTTCAGATAAATAACATTTTGTTTCTTAACTTTAAAAAGAGTTTATACTGGTCATAATAGCAGTACCAGTAATAATATTCAGTACTATTCTTTTATCTTGTTTTTTATATTTAGTGTTCCTATTTTACTTTTAAACAACTTGTTAACTGTTTGCTTTATATTAGCCTTTGGCTAAAATAAATTTTGAACTGAACTGACACAGCTTTTATTAGTATTAGGTTAGATTTTGTAAAACTATTAGTATTAGATTACATTTTTTAAAAACTGTTTTTATTTTCTCTCTCTCTCTGTCCACTCAAGATGGTGATATTAATACTGTACTCCTGCCTTCTATTTTCCCCACAATATCAACTTTTGTGAGGGTGGGGGGGAGAGAGAGAGAGAGAGAGAGAGAGAGCAGGCAGACAGAGACAAAGACAGAGATGCTGGTCCCAGGTCATCCAAATAACTTTCACGACTAAGAGAGGTCTAGAATTCGCAATCTCCTGGTTTCTAGGCCACTATCTTCATCACTGCATCAAGCTGGCTTGAGTGAAAGCTATTAGTAAAAAGCTGAGCAAAGTGCCTAGCAACTACTATGGCCTTGCTAAGTTCCTAACAGATCCCTCTCCTGAGGTGGGTTGTCTATCTGGACAGGACCAGCATCTATTTCAAGCCCATTGTAGATATTTACTTGAAACAAATCCTTCCCCACACCTTTTTCTTCTTAGCTAATCATTTATGTAGTATCTATTCTCATGAGCTAGTCAGAACATCAGCTCCTACAGCAGCCTTCATACCACCCAACTGCCTAAATAGTTATTTCCCTTCAGGGTGGTTCAATTACTTAACTATGAAAATACATAGATGGGAACCCAGCTGCATCTCACAATAAGGCATCCTTAATTTTCCTTTCAGCCTTATGGAGTTGGCACTAAAGCAGTTGACTGGGGGTGACCCATATACTTTTGAGGAGGAGGAACCTTTCTATATTGCAAGAAAGAAGAACCAAGAAAGAAGAAAAAGCACAAAGTGCCTTTCTCCAACTGGGTTTCCTGTAACAGTTGCTAAAGCAAAGTACTAATACAGTAAACCTGAAAAATGAATTAATAAATGAATCAATTTCACTAAGTTCGAGAAAACATTTTGCTGCCATCTCTTGATCAAGCATCCCAGAGCAAACCATAACTGGAAAATCCTAACAGACTTATTCCCTCTCTCTGCTCTCCCCAAGGGCCAAAAAGGGCAAATGCCTCCAAAAGCCGCTGTAGTATGGTCTGCTTGTTCCCATGAGCTTCCTGCCAAGAGAAATGTCACTCAAAACAATTATTTTCAGCTTGAGACACACCAACTCTCTCTTCCAACCAGCCCAGATAATCCCAAGAAGACACTGTCAGGTTTTTATCAACCTGCGCTGAAGAGACTTTCTGAATCTGTCCTTGGTTTGCATGTTGTATTTGCCAACAACATTTATGCTGCTTCTGTAAGAAACTAGGATAAGGGGAAAGAACAGTTCTTTGCTTATTTCCTTTGTGCAGTTTTTCAAAGGAAATCAAACTAGAAACACATTTGTTTTCCCCAGAGGAATTGACTGTTCCAGTTTCTCTATTGGTACCTCATGCTGTTGCTAGGCTGCGGCCTCAGTTGTTAGAGATTTTCACTCTCCCCCTCTAAATGTGTCTGTGAGATTTTCATTCGTTTGTTAAACACACCTCTGGAATTATCTACTGATGTTTCTTAAATATGAGTCATCTAATGAACATCTTTGTTTTTCAGCCTATCCCAGCAGCTCCTGGGCCATCACTGGAGCACATATTAAGAGTCTATGCTTTCAAGTGTGCATCTATTCAAGATAGTAGAAAACACAATAAGATTGTTCTTGTGCTATTTTTCTTTTTCTGCTGTTTTAATAATTTCATCCTGATAGAGGCATTTCTGCCCTATAAATGTGTGGTGATATTTCAAGTGGCTTCCCCCCCCACACACACACATTGCTTTCTTCCTTTATTTAAAAAGCATGAACAATTTAATCTGATCTGAAGCTCTCCATAGTCAATTGATGAAGCATCTTTTTAGTAGCAAAAGTCTGATACCAGAAAAAAATGGAATACATTTTAGCATGCACAGAAGGCTTTTTCTCTATGTCTCTGAAAAATGGAAAACATTTCCTATAAGAGGGCTATAAGTGCAACTGAAAAAAGGGGAAAAAATCCATTTTAGATTATGACATTAGTATATAAAAATAATGAATTAAAAATAAATACATCAAAACAAAACATAGGTTTAAAAACAGACTAATTACACAACACATGCTCAAAATTCATCCATTGATTCTTATCATATCTAAAATTAGCAGAGACCAGATAGGGTAAAGCAATTACATACTCTTATAAAATACTAGAATAATAGAAATAATTAACTCTTAGAAATTCTGTTTAATCCAGTCAACAAAGAGCTCACCTAGAATGTATATCAAATACTTCCATAATGAAGTCATTTTTAGATTTGGGCAACAACTTTGAAAATTAAATTTTGTTAAACTATACATTATGGAGGAAATTCTAATGAAAAATAAATGCAGTCGATTCCAGAAACAATATACCTTAACACTAAGAACTGTATATGGTAATGTGTGTGTGTGTGTGTGTGTACACACACACACGCAGGTCTAGGTGTGTTTGAGTCTTTTCCCGTGTAAGATTAAGAGTATCTTCGTGATGTTTCAGTGAGGTCCCACTCGCCATCCTCAAGCTGGTGCTTTCTGCTTCATGCCAGTGCAAGCAGTGTGTGATCGGAGCTGCCGTCTCTCTATAAATACTGGTAGGAGGGTGTGGTGTGCTGGGCTGCTTGGCTGCGATGCTGCCCCTTGATTGGTTGATGGAGTTGATGTTGGTATAATGGGCTATGTGATGACCTTGTGAGTTTTGTTGTGATGATATCCTGGATCTTGTGTTGTGATCTCCTGGGTCATTTGTTTATAGTATATATTGTATTTAATTTATATAATAAAATATAATTGCTTTAATTTAAAAATATGCCCATCCATTTGATTTGTGCATGGGAAGAAATGTTTCCTCATGATCAACGCTATGAAGAGAACAGGGAATCATCCTGACACACAAACACATAAAACTTAATAGCTACTTGTTTGCAAGCCTCAGCACAGCAGAGTTTAACTCTCTTTTCCCCTTTGTGCAATTGCAGCATTGAAAAGAGGGCAACCATTGACCAAGCCATCTGGTTGCCCTAGGTTTTGAAAGTATAGTGAAGTTATATCAACACTGCTTGGAAAATGAATCATGGCAAATGGATTTATTTTATTATTGGTTTGAAATGGTTCACTGTCCATCCAGTGGACTTCTTCAGTCTGAACAAGTTGGTTAGGGGAATCTGAATAGACAGAGAGACGTTGGAAGGCTCCAACTCCTAAAATTCTTATGAATAGTATCACACCAACCTCAAGGTTTCTTCTCCAAAGAACCTGGCAATATGTCAATGAAGATTTTCAGTCATTCAGGCAGAACTGTCTGGAAATTGAGTCATGGAAACAGGACTTATTTTCTTGTTGGTGCAGAAGAAACCCTGAAGTTGGTGCGAGAATACCCCTAAGAATTTTAGGAGTTGAAGCATTCCAATCACTCTCTGTCAATTTAGATTCTTTTTAGATGGGCAGTGAAATGTCTCAAACTAGTTAGAAAATAAGTCCAGTTGCCATGACTCAACTTCCAGACAATCCTACCTGGATTACTGAGAATCTTGACCAACAAACTTACATCATCATTGTTCCTGTTTGAAAAATAGAGGAGTAAGAAATGAAAAGCCAGACAAAATGTGGGGATTTTAAAACTTTGAAGCTTCTAATGCAGAGCAAAAAACCCCATGTAGATTCCAAAAATTAAGAAAAGAGATGAAAAAAGCATTTGTCTTTCTTTATACATATCATCAGATTTATATGATGCAGATCTTATGAGAAATTAGATTGATTACATTTTCTCTATTTGAAAATTTCTGATTAATTAAATATCCAATCACAAACTAATGCTTTGGGGTTTTTCCAAATAAGAAACGTTAACTTGAATAAATAATCCAATACTCCATGTGTATATTTGTCTGTTGCAATTTGAAAAGGACTGAATATACATCACCTTATTTAAAGAGAAGATCCTTAATGTAGCAAGCAGCATTACTCAGATAAAACAAGGACTAGCTAAACCACATATACACATGCAAATGACTGTAATTATTACAAAGGGGGCAATGCTTCTGATCCTGATGAATGTCCTAGAAAGGTGAATTTAAACAGCTGCAGATGTAAAGAACAAAAACTGGAAGGATCATGAAAGTGAGGCTCTGAATTTATAAATTTAACTTTAATTCCAAATGGCTGCTTTTAACATGTTCTACAACAAAAATAAAATTCACATGACAAGTCTGAGGTAGGACGGTCAAACCCTGTCTCCTTAACTAAAGTAGCTAAGTAGTTAAGATGCAACTCTAGCTTATATATTAATACTTATCACTGAAAATATTCCTTCTCTTGTCCCATTTCTGTGACCTCTTTCAAACAATAAAGACTGCATATGAGATACAGTACAACTGGGTAGGGAAGATGGCCTCTCTGTTGGTCAAACCTTGGGATGCTTTAGCTTCCTCACACTTTTATTACCACCCTAGAGCCAAGTCCTTGGAAATAATTTCTTTTCTTTTTTTCTTTTAATTAAAACAGCAGAGTGCTAATTAATACAGAGTTCTATTAGTAATAAATGGTAAAACAAGCAGTACAAATGCAAACCCCCCACCACCACACGTGCCACAAGCATTTGCTCAATCCAGCACTTCGTTTTATTATCAGCACACGCACAAAAAAAACCTTACTACAGATTTCCCCTTCCGCACACCATTTCATCTTCATTTCAGCATCCTAATTCAGTCTTTTTGTTGTTTCTGTTACGGAATGGGGAGTAAGAAACCTTCCATCGCACATCTCTCTGAAATTTACCAGGGAATGCTAATTTACATTTTGGCTGCTTTTCACTTATATCCTTTGGAATTATTCAAAAGACTGCTGTCTATGAGTAGGAAATTATATACTGCACTTGAGAGGCTACTGGTTAAAATTTATAATGACTGCTAAGGACAACATCTTAAATTATTTTCCACAGTCCATTCAATTAATTATGTCACCTCATTTTATGCATATTTGTTATTTTCAAGCAAATGAGAGGCATGCATGCCCTCAAGAAAAGAGCTCCAATGTCATTTTTCATCACAGCAAGAAACTGAAGACATCCCTAACTGTTAAGAATAGGTATAGATAGAGCAAAGGAATTAGCTATCCACCCGCTCACTTGAAATTAGATGCTAGGTTTCTAGGAACTATAGATCTAGTAATAATTGTATATTTCCCAAGATAATCTATGTATATTGTTAAATAAGGATGTTCATACTTTAAAAACCTTTTAAATAGGGAACATTTTTAGAGGAATGTAAACATGCAGATCTCTCAACTGGTGGATTTGTCAGATAGGAGTCAAACCCAAGAAGAGTATTCACATTTTTTAGAGATTTATATTTATTTTTTGCACATACATTATTCTGGTGCCATTTCTCAGCATTGCTTAACTTTTTGTTAATTTGAGTCTCATGCTTCAGTCAAAAGTTGCTGGAGATCAAGATGAAATGAAGCAGATTATCAACTATAGGACTTCTTAAATGGGGATGCGTTGCTGTAGTTAAAACTTCACGAGGAGCTGCTGTCCTAATATGCAATCCTTGCTGTTTTGGAGGTGGTAGTAGAAGAAGCCCTCTCAAAAATTACTTATGTGCTCCTATAAAACTGAATATGAGTTCAGAATATATTACATAATTACGAAAAATCATAATGACATTTAGCATGATTCTATCTCCCCAAGGAATCTTAAGTACAGGATGCCAATTCAAGGTATATATGCCCTTTATACTCCTAAGACAGTATGGATCTAGTTTGTAGTCATAGCTCACTTGAAAACGGCTCTGGTGCTCATTTTCTATGAAATGTGTACATCTTTTCATAAAATTTTTATGCAGCTGTAGACCAAACTTAATTGTGCTCTAAAAGAAGATACATATCTTTTCTACATAGCTTTCAGAGAAGTTGGCAAATCCTTAAGATATGGATTTACCTAAATATTTATTGGTAAGTATTTTTATGTATGTTTAGTATTCTCAACCTGAGCTTCACCGAATGAATTTTAAAAATGAATCCAATTATAAAATGCACCCATAGGTATTTTTTCTAATTTTTTGAGCTTTTTCAACATTAGCTATGGATCAAAACTTAGTTAATATACAGTAGCAGCATGCTGAAATTTACGACAGCTTATTCTAAAACTCTTCTTATTTTGAGTTTAGCTGGGTCCATTGAGAATTTCCTTCTTAGCCAAGAAAACATCTCATTATTCCCTATGGATTACTTCAAAATTACTTGCTCAGCCTGTAGGAACAATTTTTCAGTTGTCCCACTTTGATCTCTCTCTATATCAATAATGAACACACTCCAAATTCAAAAACTTACAGCTGAACTGAAATGCAAAAACCAGAGGAATTTGGCCCTTAATGGGAGTGTGAGAAGCTAGCATGGCTACAACTGATGTTGTTTTATTGGCTGTGAACCGCCCCGAGTCCTTCGGGAGAGGGGGCGGTATATAAATCGAATAAATAAATA
>JAEANM010005359.1:0-19705 GCA_017656035.1 Myanophis thanlyinensis
GCTGCAGCCTCCGGATGCTCTTCAAGGGGAGCCCCATGTAGAGAGCATTGGCGTAGTCCAGACGGGAAGTCACAAGGACAGAAGTGACTGTGCGAAGAGTGCAGAGGTGTGGAAAACAGCTGTGCTTCATGAGTCAGCTGAGCTAGAAAGAAAACAAGAAGGGGATATAGGGCAGGGGCAGGTGGGAAGGGCCAAATGCTCATGGCTACTACCGGTTCGCTAGAACTGGTAGCATCCCACCACTAGAACTGGCAGCATCCCATCACTAGAATGGAAGCTACAAAGCCATCTTATTTTTCTGTTCTTGGAAGCTGCAATCTTTGCAAGGAGCATAATCTGACACTGGGAGCCCCACTAGAGAAACTTGAGGACAGCAAGTGAAAAGACATCAAGTGTAGGACAACAGTTGCACCTCTGATTCAGCTAGAAGAGGCAACTCGTTGGAGGAAGCAGTGGTGGGCTGCTTCCTGGTTGGACCAGTTCTACCAAACCAGTAGTTCCAACCTTCAGTTGGCCCCACCCACCCGCATCCACCCTTTCCTGTCCTAAATCCCCTTCTTTTTGGCTCAGCTGAAAGCCAAATTTGCACAGTGCAGCTGATTTCCGCACCTCCACTGTTCTAGTTACCAGAGCTGCCTCTGTAGGTAAGCTGCTAAGCTTCAGATTGCTGTGTTTTTGAAGCAGCACGCAAGTGCGGAAGGTGAAACGCGCGCTCACAAAACCGGTTGTTAAACCGATTGCAGCCCACCACTGGGAGTAAGCCAAAATAGAACAACCCATAGAGAGTTGCTGCAGCAGGAGCCTGTACCTGCAGGTATGTTTCTCACCTTTGGCTTTCCTTTGAGGAAGGAAGACTTTTTGCATTGGGTCCAATGCCTTCCTAATCTCTGAATTAAAAACTCCAAGTGGCAACTTGGATCAGCAAGAAGTTTTTGTCCTCCATTGGGAACCATTGACTTCCCCATTGGGCTACAATGCAGGAGGGTTCAAGAATGGGGACACCCCTCATTAAGTCATGGTTTGTTACTGTTTCTTGGAAACTAAATGACTTACAAGTATGGTGAAACATGTAACAAAAATTAACAGTAGAATGTACAAATAGGTCTTGTGTACATCTGATAATGAACCCCACAAAATGGTAGTATTATTCAAATTCTCACTATTCAATGTGGTATTTTTATGGAACATAGGATAATGTTCCAGCTTCCAATAGGTTCCAGTTGTATGGACATAGGCAATTAAAAAAAATGTAAACATGGACTGTTATATGTTTATTAATGAAATAGAAGAGTAAAAGATTACCAGAATATAGTTATAACTTAAATTTATAAGTTTACACAGTCATAGAGTGGTTATAGAAAGCAAAATTAAAATATGCTAAAGATTATTCCTAAAGCTGCCCTACCAAGGTCTGCCATTGCAGACTGCTCAGAAATGGCATGTAAAGCAAGAAGTGGTGGTAAGATTACAAATAGATCATCCTTCAGTTATTTTTACTTACGTTTAATGGGTATTTTTATTGCTTTCCAATGGATTATGATCTGCCTTGTTAGCTTCTAGACAGATCTCATAGATATTTAAAATCAATCAATCAAATGAACAACCTGAAGGATAAACCCTTATCTGAAGCTTACCTGCTATCTCCTGTTTTCTGCTCTAATTTTTCCTCTTCCTTTCTGAGCTTTCCTTGAACAGATTCTTCCTTTTCCCTCCTTTGCACATATGACAATTAGCATCGAAAACCTCAATGGCATGCAATAGCTTCCATGGTGCATGCGCTAGCCTCGCATTAACTAAATTTTGGGTCATGTTAAATGTGGCTTGGTATCAATTTATAAATTGCACTAAATTGAATATCACACTATTCAAACTCACATTTAATAGTGACCTACCTGTATGCAAAATTTACACCCTTTCCAATTAATTCATAATACTAACACCCTATACCTTCTGGGTATGTCATTCACACATCCCCTATTCCTAAATGTCTGCTTCAATCATCAGGTTTTCAACAGCTTTCTAAATGTTGGCTGGATTCATACAAGAGGCTCAGTTAAAGCTTATGATTGGCAAGCACAGTGGCAGGGTTCACACAACCTGCTAAGCCCAAAGTAAGCAAACTGCACGAGCCGCTGTAATGAAACCAAAGCAAAGCCAGAAGCTCAGTTGCATGTGGCTAGAGTTCCCTTGGGTCTTCTCTTGGTGCAATTTACAAGACCAGATTCTCCAGTTCATAGATTTTCCTGCATCTGCTGGCTATTATGTAGAGCCAAAGGCACTGGTGGTCACTATAAGAAAATATGAACTTAAGGAGATCCTGACACACAGGTCACCAAACAAAATACTATTCTGCCAAGACCGGCTAGACTTGTAATTCAAGAAGCTGGAAAAAAGGAGTGTTTAATTTTCGATCTGATTTTGTTAGATAGAGAAAGACAAAAAATACTGCAAGACGTAAAGCAAGAGCTAACGGAAAAAGCTCAGGCATTTTGCAAATAGTTCAGAACTTGAATTATGAGTTCTCCATCCCACATTTGATTTCTGCCTGCCCCCAACTTTTGATTTGACATATCTGTAGAACCAAATTTGGATTTAGCATTGAAACCAAGACTTCAAAGTATTTTGGAACTTACATTTCCCCAAAAATGAAATATTAGTAATTGTGGTTGCTTATGCTGAACAGCAATTTGATAGCACATAATCAATCAATGCAATTTAATATATTGTTATTAAAACTGTTATTGTTGTTATTTTACTATTTTCCTCCCTCTCTGTAGTATAGGATTGCTTCTGAGTGTCTGTTCTTCCAACTTTACAGGAAGTCTTCATGATAGGTTGTCTGGGATAGGAAGTGATTAGCTTATGTCATTCAATGAGTTTCATCACTGAGAGCGGGATTTGAACTTGAATCTCTCCTTCTTTATGTTCTGGCTTCTGCCCAAGGTTTGGGACATTGACCCCCTTTCTTCAACTCGCTTTTGGAGAAATTCCTTTCAATCCATATTTTTAATATACCTCCCCTTTAAATCTGTACGAATGAAGAAATCTTGCATCACTAACCCTAAATATTCACAACTCACATCCCCGAATTCAAACACTAGTTACAAAATGATTTATTAAGAAAAAGATTTTGGAGATGCTTTAGCTTGCCGACTTGTCACTAGGGCCTTTGGGGCATAAATTGCATTTTCATTGCCAAGATTTCCTTACGGCCACGAGAACTAGAAATTTTGAAAAAAAAAAACCAAACCCTTTTTTAAAAAAAATGTCAAGGGCTAATTTTTCCTTTTTTTCTTTTTCTTTTTTTTACACCACCAAAAATACTGAATCTATTGTAAAGATAAATTTCATGGATGTGTCAAAATACTGAAGCTGGAGCCAGTTGGCTGCTTTGGCTCGCATGACCAAATGCCAGCAGAATGAAACCCTCCTTGTCTAGGAAGACCTCATGCTGAATGAGAAGCTGTTGCTGCATTATAGAAAGAATTCGTCTCTCTTTTTGTCTTGACTTTGCCAAGAGACAACACAGTTTAGAAGACAATGGAAACCTTCCATCAATCTTTGTTCCCATTTTTTGATGACGACGCACCTCACCTGAGGCTGACAAAGTAGAATTCAGGCATTACGGCCCAGAAAGATACCAGCGTGGAGATATTTGGCTCAGGATGCTGGGCTAGGTGGCAAGCCGTGAAGGACAAAAGGCGTACAGAGTGACCGTCTGTCCGCTGACGTGTGATATCACTTTCAAGGTCTTGCTCAATGGAAAGTGGTGAAGGGGCTGTCATCCGAAAGCTGAGATGGATATACAGTGTAGCTGTACCCAAGGAAGCTTTTTCAAATATGGCCCATCATGTCTTCAGTGACACAGAAAGACGGCTCCATTGCTGAAGGCCATAGAAGACTTTTGGGATTGACAACAGATTAAAAGTACAATTCTGAACACATTTGATGAGGAACCAATTCAGAATGTAGGGCACAGTCTTGAGTAAACATACAAAGAATTGGGCTGTTACCATCCACAGGAAGGCTCCTAGAGCTTCCCCCATTAGTGGTTTTCATTGATGCATTTAACGATTCTTCCTCAGTGTAAAAGCACCCCAAATCATACTGAAAATAGAAGTCCCTCTTACCTTTCCTCTCAATTATGCGCACATGAATTTGTTAATCCACATATAATGCTCATATGAAAAGGGATATAAAAATCTGTTCATGTGATTTTTTTTATTAGAACTCTGGGTTTGGCGCACTGATTCAGATGTAGTCAATAGTTTCATCTAACAATGATTGAAATGTTTTCATGATGGCTACTCTGCAGCATGGCTTTTGCCTTGGATCAAAGTCTATCACAAAAATGAGCCATAGCTGCTTATCTACCTCACTTAGGAACATATACATTTGTCAATATGATACACAGTTCAGCATTTCCAAAAAACACAGAGTGATTTTAATACTTGTATAATAAAAATTTAAATTAAAAACGACAATGAAATGTAATGAGATCCTAGTTATTGCTAGACTTATATAATGCAAGTTTATTGTTTTGTGTGTGTTTTCCACCCTCAGAATTATCACAAAAATAAAATATATTTAACGATTCCCGAAATGACAGCAAGTAAGCCTCCATTTAAATAGATCTGAATCTTTTCCAGATTTGTCTTCCAAGCATCACTTAAGAAACTGTTTGTTCAGTTTCATATCAAGAGCTGCCAAAAATTTACTGCCAGCTCTGGTCTCTCATTGCAAAATAAAGTGTGGTCACTTAACAGTGTATGCAAAAAAAAAATATCATTTGGTTTTGTGAAAAAAGTTTAGTGTTATTTTAGGGGTTTTTTTCAAAAGTAAATTGCTATGCTGAGCTGCTAAGAACCAACTGGGTTTTGTTCAGCTTTTCATGGCTTGCAATAAATATTCTTAACTATGGTCTGAGGGATTTGCAGTCTCAAAGCTGATGCGCTGAGCTGCAGCTTACATTCATAATGTTTTTTGTAGCATAATAGGCTGTCAAAACAAATCTGTTTCTACATTTTGTGTGTGTGTGTGTGTGAATGTGTGTACTTTGTTTCCAGCTTTGTGTCCTTCTTTTCATGCAATAGGAATTTTATTTTAGATATTACTTTAAGGAGTTAATAGTTTTAATGCAAATCATGATCACTAACAGTGAAAGAACACTCTTTTATTGTAACTTTCTTAGCATATTCCCACTGCCAAGCACAAAAAAAATAACATTGAAAAGGTCACACACATTGCATCAACCTAGCAAAAGAAAGGTGAGCATACAGTACTCTGTTCCTAACATGCACTGATCTTATGCTTTTAAATTTAGGGAAGAGAAATATAAGTAACAGAACCTGCAGTCTCATTTCAATGAAATAGATCTCCCAATTTTTTTTTTTAAAAAAAATATTGCACATCAAAGTAAGATTAGACTAGCTTAACTCAGAATAGATTGGGTTGAAGAGATTGGGTCCGGTTCCAACAGCTAGATAAGATTGTTTTATTAGTTTGTTTAAGCATCCAGAAGAAGAATAAAAGGTTTTATGGCACTTTCAAGACAACAAGAAATATCATGGCTTGAATACCTGCTTCATTCCTTTCTCTTCACTTCCATTAGTTTTGTGTCTTTCCAATATTCCTTTTTCCGTGATATATTCCATTCATCTGATGGGACGTTGCAATCTACAAACACTTATGTGTGGTACAGGTAGTCCTTGACTTACCATCACAATTGAGCCCAACATGTTTGTTGCGAAGTGAGACATTGGTTAAATAAATTTTGCCCCATTTTAACGACCTTTCTTGCCACAATTGTCAAGTGAATCACTGCAATTGCTAAATAAGTGACACGGTTGTTAAATGAATCTAGCTTTCCGATTGACTTTGCTTGTCAGAAGGTCACAAAAGGGGATCCCATGATCTTTGGACACTAAAATGATGATAAATATGAGTCAGTTGCCAAGCATCTGAATTTTGATCATGTGACAGTGGGGATGCTGCAACAGTCGTAAGTGTGAAAAATTATCATGTCACTTTTTTCAGTGCCATTGTAACTTCGAATAGTCATTAGATGAATTGTTGTAAGTCGAGGACTACCTGCAGTACATTTCTTGATCTGTGTGGTCCCAGAGTATTCTTTCTTAATGTCTCCGCCTTTATTTATTTTGGCTGAGCTCTGCCTTTTGATCCAAAAATTCCCTCAGGTTTATTAAACACATTAAATTCTTAACTGCAGTGTAAAGAGCAAAAAAGAAAAGGAGAGGGGGGGAAAAAAGCAGTAATTATGCTAGGCAGCAGTATGACACTCAAAATGAATCATATCTTTTAAAAATAGTCTTTATTTTGAATGAAAATATTTTAACTTCGACAGAACAAAATGTACTAAATAGTTACCAGTCAGGCTTTCTAAATAAACAGTTCAACAACTGATATAGATTGAATCTGAGTATGAAACTGAGGGAACAACAAAAATCAATAAGTAATAAAAATAAAATAAAACAAAGCAGCCTGTGCTTTCTCTGTTGGTTAGTGTTGTCCTGGATTTTGGTTTGTTTATGTTTGATAAATTAGAATTTTCTCCAAATCTTGCTGAATTGTGATTAGGTGTTTGTGATCTCTTTGTGGAGGCATATTCTCTAATATAATTTTGAATTTGGTGAGGCTCATTTGATCCAGCTTCTAGACTGTGGGATTAAAAATCGCCCTAGTAATTCTTTGGACTAAACAGCATTGCAAAATAAAGGGGGAAAAAAACCCTATCCTATTTCTTGCTGTATCATCTTACTCAAAATGCACTTTCCCCATTTTACCTGCACCCAAGGAAGGTTGGGTTAATATTTGAATGGGATACCACCAGGAAACAGCAGGGCTATAATATGGAAATTCAAAATACACCCAAAGAAAGAAGCACCAAAACATCACTTCTACATCACTGCCAGGAAATCTGCATGTCCATGAAGTTACCAAGAGGTGAGCTGGACTCAGCAGAGATTTGACTCATTAAGATCTCTTACCTGGGACACATCCACATCATCACTGTTTTCATCCCTCCACCCTCAATAGGGTTTGAAGGAGAGCCATGATAGGCTTTACTTTTGCCAGTGTGAAATGGGAGAGGAGAACTGACAAAATCCCCAACATTAAATAAAGTTTTTGAGTGGAGCCGCTCTTGTACGATTTGAAATTTAGGAATGAGGAGCAGACAAAATGACGCAAGAGGCCCTTCCAATGGCAAAGGGAGCTGTGGTTTCTCTCTAAGAAAGATCTCTAGCTTTGCAGCTGTCTCAATGGCACTCACCTGGAAATAAATCCCTCTCATCTCTCATACCACTGATATTCTGGGACTGAAAACTGCAATGGAAATGCCCTTTGAATGGTGATCTTTACAAACTGAGGTATTCAGTAGGGCTGGATGAAGTAGGTGATAGACAGACTTCTCTGCTCTTAGGTGTGTGTGTGTGTGTACACAACTGTTTTAGAACTTCATGGTTTTGCTTTAACATGATAAGTCATTCCTTTTCTCAGTGTAAGGATGACCCTACCATTAGGCAAATCTTCTCAAGACATAGACATGTGGAATCTTCCAAGGAAGGAAAACGGTGAGTGATTTAATTGGTTATGATTATACTGCCAAGAACAGGGAAGGATAGAAGTGGGATTTCTGCTTTCTGTGCCCCAGATAAACCCAAGGAGTGGAATACCAAATTATATTTCACTCAATGGGCCAACCTTCTTTCCACAGCATACTATTATCACAACAACTAGGTTTCTTAATCAAGAAATTCGCAGGCACTCTGTTTCACAATATTGTTATTTCTAGGGGTAGGAGGAAATAATTTCTAGATAGAATGTTGCTCTCAGATCTAGCACATTGCTTCTTGATTATTTTAATGCTAAAAATACACAGAGTGGGTTTGGAGTGATAGGGACCGTACCCTCCACCTCCACAAACATTGTGCATATCACCCCATCTGCCACCCCAAATGCTAAGTCTTAGCAACATCACTGCTTTTCAACATGGTTTATTATTCAAATTGCCAGAGAAGGAGGGATACAGGAAACCCAGGGATTTCAAATGGATTCAAGGAGCAGAACGTGGACCCAGCCATTCTTCTGAGGCTGGATTGCCACAAAAATAAATAAATGACTACAGCAATTAGATTTCTGGTAGATGCTCCAAGATAGAATGTAGAGAGAAGGGAGGTGAGGGAGTAGCTCAGTTCAAAGAGGCTAAAGATATTTCTGTAGGCTAAGAACATATGGCAGAAGAAAGCAAGCTTGGGTGGTTGTGTGTGTGTGGTGGAGGAAAGAATGGAAAATAAAATGATCATTTAGATTGTGAAACTGTCACAAAATGTGACTACTAGGATCTGATCCCAGTTTTCAGAATTTGGTGGAGGAGGCGGGGGTGGGTGGGTAGAGGAAGAGATGCTGTTGGAAAAATATCAACTACTAATAAATGTTAATAGAAGAATTAGTGGATTAAGAAACTGAGTTGAAGCAGCTATTGGCGATGTCTATCCTTGAGCATCTTGTCAAAATATTTTCATTTTTGTTACCAATGCGAGATCCTTCAGAACTGGCTCTCAGAACTGTGTTATTGAAGACTCTTCCTATATGATGTACTCTAAATAGTTCTTGAAACTTCAGTGGAAGTCTTTTTTTTTTTTTAAACTAACTTTTCCCACTGGGTGTGAATTAGTTTTATCAGATGACACCTTTTAAAATAAAGGAGTTAAGAAGGGATGCAAGCGCATTCACTTGCTTTGTCAATTTCCTCCCATAATAGAAAACTCCTGGCTCTTATGAGAATGAAATGTTAGCCAAAATTATAACTCAATGTGCTTGATATAACACAAGGGACAGAATATCGGGTCCTTAGGACTGCCACCTGTTCTTTAGAGGCATGGTCCTTCTGGCTTGTTAAAGCAGCCTGGCAGGAGTTGGGTGATTTGGTTCTTAATACTACTTTGAGTTGTCCCTTTACTTCTTAAGGAGGCTCTTGTCACCCTCTCTGCTAGAAGTCATTGCTGGACAATATTTGTTCAGTATCTAACTTTACTTTTGGGGAGGAAGATGATTAAATAGGTGCTTGTGCAGTAGCTTCAGAAGACCTTTGAAGACTTGAAAACTATCTGGATCCCGTTAATCAGGATTTAGAGGGGACCAGGATATTCTAAAACAGAATAGAACAGAGTAGAATTCTTTATCAAGTGTGATTGGACACACAAGGAATTTGCCTTTGGTGCATATGCTCTCAGTGTACATAAAAAAGAAAAAAGAAAAAACACATTCATCAAGAATCATAAGATGCAACACTTAGTGATAGTCATAGGATACTAAATAAGCAATCAAATCATACTAAATAAGACTAAATAAAACAATGTAAATCGTAAAGATACAAGTAACAAGGTTATAGTCATAAGTGGGAGGAGATAGGTAATAGTATGGATGAGAAGAATAATAGTAATACAGTCTTAGTAAATAGTTTGACAGTGTTGTGGGAAACTTAATCAGTTAAAATTAATATTCATTAATTATAACTTAATCAGTTAAAAACCATTAATCAGGATTTAGAGGGGACCAGGATATTCTAAGATGGCTTTATCATTGTGGTTAGTATTACTCTCTTCTGTGCTTGGTAATTGTACTTTTAATTGTGACTTGTTAAATTATTATTTTTATATATTTATTTTTATTTTATGGTATACCACCCACAGTCATTTTGTGTGAGATCGGCAACCATGTATGTTTTGATAAATAATTAATATTGGTAGTATACAGCACATTGCACCTAGGTTCATTAGTCATTTTATGGTTTGCTTAACAATGATTTTTAATAAACTACACTTATCATCCATACGCAATGTAAATATAATATGTTTTAGAAATCACAATGACTATATTCCCCCCAAATGCCAGTCAAAATCAAATAAACTACCTGAAAGAAAAAAAGAAATATAAATAAACCTAGGATAAAGTTATAATTCCTACTCAGCCATTATGAACCTGGGGTGGTTTATATAAGGCAGTGGTGTCAAACTTGCATTGTCACGGCAGCATCAATGACGTATCGGGACTTTTTGCCCCTTCGCTATACTGGACAGGGGCAGGGGCAGCACATGATGCATCCGACCCGTGGGCCGCAAGTTTGACAGCCCTGATATAAGGCATTATTTAAAAGACTATTGAAATGTGTAAAGTTGAATAGACCTAATCAAAAGAATGTCAACTAAGTTGTTGGAAAAATCATTAGCAGATATCATATCCACTCAATGAAATGTCTCAAGAATTCTTTGCAGCTGGTGAAGTCAAATTAAGCTGATGACAAGATAACTTTGTCTGTGCCAAAGTAATTGATTGGCGAGAGGAGCTGAAGGTAAGGTCTATACCTGCAAAATCCTCTGAAAACAAAACACTGTGCAGACAAAGCACCATATTAATTCTCCCAGAATCTATGCATTGGTAGTTTTCAAAACAGTTCCACAAAATACAATTTGATACTGAGTGACCAAAATACAAATCCAATTAAACTCTTTATGTTCACAGTAAAATAGGAAAATAAATCTAAATTGTACTAAATTAATTCAGTCACACAAACAGCAATTTGAAGTGAAATAAATGCACCTTTCTGAGGTAGTTTAGAGTGAAGATTTCTCAGGGCAGAAATGGCAGCCACTAACAGTCCCCTAGTTTCAAGGCCAAGAAGCACAAGTTCATTAAAGCTTGGGAGAAAGAAGCCCTAAGTATGGTGAGGTGTAACCAGGTTCTAGCAGGTTTGCTAGAACCAGTAATAAATTTTCTATGCAGTTTGGAGAACCAGTTATTAGAAGAAATCCCCTTTAGTTTTTTTCAACTTTACAGGGTTAATCCTGTAAGGAAGGCAGGAAAAAAACATTCTGGTGTTGCTTCTAGCCTAATCTTTATTGCCCTGCTTACAGAAACTGCCCACCCAGTCTCATACCACCACAGCCATGCCCACCAAGCTACACCCACAGAACTGGTAGTAAAAAAATGAATTCCACCACTGTGTAAACCCAATGAATTTCTAGAGGGTTTTCCATAGGTTTAGCCAGTGTAGTGTTGTCGTTAAAGTTCTAGACTGGTATCAGGAAGACCCAGGTTCAAATCTATCCTCAGTTAGGGAAGGTCACTAAGTAATTTGGGGTCAGTTGTTCACTCTCTCTCTGTCAGCTCAAAATGTTTCATAGGGCTAATATTGATGGGATAAATGGGAGTGCTATGTGAACCTCTGAAGGAAAGACAGGATTGAAATCAAATAAATGCATAAATGGAGGTGAGTGGAAAGCCTATCTCTGTTGAATTTTGGAGAGCGGCTACCTGAGTTATCAGAAATAATAATCCAGCTTGGTACAAGGCATCTTATTATATTCTACTTTAAATATGCTGTACTATATTGGGAGACATAATAAGACCAATGGAAACCAATGACACTGCGACTCTGCTTGACAGTCTGTTCTTATTAAATTATCAAGAAGGGCAATTATCTAGTTTTTTAATCTATTTGAAGAAGTTTCTTTCTTTATTTTATGACCTTTATAATGATCTGTTTTGTGGTGTCATCCAGGCTGTGAGTGATCAGCCACCCAAACTGTAAATAAGCTACAGATTAAGTTTCCCACTGCTCAGTTCAGATAATCTCATATCAGGTTTCATGTTGAAATACTTGGGATTTTAATACAATGTGTAATATAATAAAATAAATCAGAATGTTGGTTTGTGATTACAAACAGTTAGAAAGGAGCAGTTGTAATTATAAATGGCAATATCTCTGGTTGAAAAGGAATGGCTGCCGGTTTTTGTCTGGGTTTTATATATAAACCGACAATCATTCCTTTGCAAAGAAGCAAAGATAAGTATTATCACATTGTCAAAGAATTTTTTGATCTTGGAAAGATTTAATCTCCAGAAAGTCACCATATTTGACTGTACCACCACAGAAATCTTTTGTTTTAATTGCTAATTCACAAGATGGAAGAGTTACATCTGTTGGGATTGAGAGGACCACACACAGCCCCATTTGCTACCTGGAAGACTTGATAGTGGCCTTCCCTGCTCAGTGGGAAGGCTCTGGGACTCACACACCGTCTGGTGCCTAATTGTCTTTTGGCTCAATTTGGTGCGTGCAAATAGGACTGGGCTGCAAAAGATGGTTCAGGAAACCCTAACAGGATATCAAATACCAGGCAGCACAGAGCAGATGGCAAAATAATTTTCTGAAGCAATGCTCAGGAAGTTTATAGTAGATGAGGGAACTGGGAAGTAGCAGGTGGGTAAAAATGGAATTGTAACAGGTTACACATTGTCTGTAATATTGTTCTAGGAATATTAATAATATGCCACTATGAAATAATAGGTGTGATTATTACTATGTTCATACAACCCATTATTAATTAATATTAGATAACTGAGTAGTAATAGTATAAAATTAACCAAGTATAATTAAAATGCAGGGGGAAATGGACATCACGGTTGTTTATCATTGATGCTCATCTTACTATTGTTTTGTCTTATTGCACTGTTTCATTTTCCTATGCAGAAATCCCAATACTGAGACTCTGAAAATTGAATAAGTGAAATCCTTGATGCTGAGCTTAGTTGTTTTCTTGTAGACATTTCATTAACCAACTAGGTAATGTCTTCAGCGCCATTGTTGAATACTTACATGTTAACCTTCCCTCCGTCCACTCCTAGCCTCTGTTATTGTAGTCTTAGAAACCTTTGGGGCCCTCCAACTTCTACAAATGTTTAACCTGTGGAATGTCTCATTCAGCAAGACTCCTGAGAAGTGTAAGGGAATTCTGTAACTGTGAAACATTCCCAGCATGTGAGCCCTGTCTTTGGGTGCTTCCGTTGCTACAAATTCCTCAATCCTTGGAATAGTATCTGAATGATCCTGAGTCACACCGTAGGTAGCGTAATGCAATCAATACAAGATGCTGCATATAAATAAACTGTTTAGATTCTCGCACATTTTAAGATTAGAGAGGGCACCATTCCCAGCAGTATTCCCCCTCCCTCAGAGTTCACACCTTTTAAGAGGAAATGGTTGCAAAGTATTAATTTAAGCCAATAGTGGAAACTTATGTTATTCGTTTTTTTCAGTGATATACATAGTGCTCTTTTTGTATACTATTAACTATGGACATATGTTTTTCATCTGAATATGCTACTTACACACTAGATTTATATATATATAAATATATATATGCTGTAAAGCAAGATATAACAGCTGTCATTGAAGTATTTTTAGATCACTGAAACCACCACTTTAATCTGGTGGACAATGAACAATCTGATCACTCTTCCATTTCCACTATGATGATGGAGGGAGGGAGTAAGTTTTAGAGAGGAAGAAAGTCCAAGAATATCTTGCTTTTATCTAGGCAGTAACTAGCTCCAGAGTTTCAGTATTATGATCTGATTTGTTTTCATAACAATCAGGATGTTTTGACAATCTTACATTAATACATGCAATAAATATGGGAAGAAGAAAAAGAAAGAGGAGGAGGAGGAGGAGAAAAGAAGAAGAAGGAAAAGGAGGAGGAGAAGGAAGAGTAGTAGTAGTAGCAGCAGCAGTAGTAGTAGTAATAGTAGTAAACAAATTTCCAAAGCTCTCTGGAAAAGTCAACAAATTGCTTCTACTGTCAGTCTATAATATCATGAGTGAGGAGGCAAAGTTTGGAAAAATTTTCTAAGTTTTTCAAAACTATGTTAAACAGTTTTGGAGCATGTATTCCATTCTACTTGTGTTTCTTAACTCAAAATGGCAAGCAACCACAATGGAGTTCTGATTTTGTAAATAGCAAGGTCTCTAGTTTTCCATCTATATACTGAACGAATTTTTTTTTTCACTGAGTTGAAATGTTTTCCACCTTTCTTTGAGTTGGTAGAAAGTATTCCTTTACATATCTTGCTAACCACATTATGGATCCCTGCCTGCCAGTATTGTCTCTGTTCGCTGTCACTTCCTTCCAAGATGTAGTGGGGAGCCTAATAAATACGAAACACCTTGAGACCGGACCATGTTAGAATAAAGGAGAAAACACTGCTTTAGTGGCTGAGGAGAATGCAAGCCAAGCCTCATAACCGAGCTGGTTATGAGGAAAAAAATGTCAAAACCACATTGCAAAACTCATATTATATGATATGATATAAATCATATTACCAGGGACACATTTGCATCATACTTAAGTGTGAGAGGAGCAAGAACTCCTATGAAGTTGTTGTTCTCAAATGAGATTTCTGTTCATGGTGATTCATTATGTTTGTGAGATTTATACCCTGATGTTTGTAGGGAAGCTAAAGGCAGTATTCCTAGCACTCCTCTGTTTTGTCCTAACAATGACTACTGAGAGACCACATTTGGCTCAAAGCCACCCAAAGAGGTACCTGTCCTGAACTTCCCACACTACTTTCTTGGTCAAACATTTTAACAACTACATCACACTGAAAGGTTAGGTTGAAGCTGTGCGCAGAATACCCCTCTAGCTGACTCTTGTTTATAGACTTCATGTCGGTCCTATTGCAACTTTTTGAAAGAGGAAAAAGAAAATAATTTCCTACCAAAAGGTTTTGTCATGATGACAAAATTGATTTATATCAGCCTGACTTGATAGGGAAATCTGGGAGGTGTTGCCTAAAATAGATTGGGGGAGCAAAGAGTATTATAATTTTCAGCTGCTGTTGTTGGAAATTCATCTTCCCTCCCACACCAATCACCTCTCCATCATTTGTTCTCAACAAGGTAAAAAAAAAAACTCTTGAAAAATGATCTCAATCTTTTAAATGAGTTTGGAACCCCATGGAAATCTCCACTTATAGCATAGAAGACCTTTAATAGAAGAGAATCATTGTAGCTCAGGGTTGAACTGTGGAGTTCTTGGTGTGGTTGTTTGTTTGTAGACATTTCATTACCCAATTGATGTGTATACAATAGAAATCAGTACTGTATTTTCATTGTATAAGACACACTCCCCCCCTAAAAGTGGATGAAAATTGTGGTGCATTTTATACACTGAATAAAGCCATTTTTGGCCTCCCGAGTCCCCACCCACGCATCCTGTTTTCATAAAAAACAAACTGTTTTTGGTCTCCCCACCGCGGTGCATCTTGTATTACCTCTCCCCAGCCCCCAGAGGCATTTTGCAGGCCTTCAGAAGCCTTTGTGCAGCTCGTTTTTGCCGAAAAACAGGCTGTTTTTCGGCAAAAATGAGCTATGTGGTAGCTTCTGTAGGCCTGTAAAATGCCTTTGGGGGCTGGAGAGAGGGAAAACAAGACATGCAGAGGCCAAAAACTTTTTTTTTCTTGTTTTCCTCTTCCAAAATCTAGGTGCATCTTATACTCCGGTGCATCTTATACTCCAAAAATTACAGTAATAGAAAAAGTTAAAACACGCATGAAAAATCTTAAAATATTCAGAAAAGCCACCATACTAGCCAAAAGAAATACAATGGACCCACCACTTACTTGAACCAAGATCTGGGGAAAATCCACATTGTCAAGGCTCTTTTAAAGTCAAGATAAGGGACAGAGAAATGGAAGGAGGGCAGTGTTATGACAGAAAAGATAGCTTAGTAGAGTTTTGTGAAGATAACTCTTTTTATTGATATACAGATGCAGGCTGAACATGTGGACAGGGTGGGCTGCAGAACATTAGAATCAAAACTGACTGCATAATATGTAACAGAAGATGGAGAAGTGCAGTCCAGGCAGGTGTGATATTGCTAGGTACAGAGTGTGAATCTTGAATTATTGCTGTCAAATATTTAGTTTAAGCTTATAAAACTAAAGAGAATAATTATGCCATAAGACTTGAACTAGAAGGTGTGCAATTAGTATCTGAGATTCAGTATGCTTAACTTGTGTTTAGGAGATCTTAAGGACCCAAAGAAGGAGATAAAACACATTAAAATTGAAGCAGAAAAGAATGTTTCCAAAAGAAAAAGGTTCCAGTAGTTGTTAACACAAGCTATCGTAATAGCCAGTCAAAGACAGAATCATAGAATCATAGGGTTGGAAGGACCTTGGATGGAGGGACCTCAAGACGGCATAAGATGACCAAATGCAATTTCCAATGTCATACCAGAGTAAGGCAAGGAAAAGATATCTCAATCAAGGGAAAAATAAAAGGGGAAATAAGAGAGACGTTTTTAAGTCATAGGGAAATTTGCAGCTAAAGTCGAACACTCAAGAATTGTTGTAGAAAAGATCTAAAGAAGAAGGAAAGGCTGTACAAAAGACTTAAAAACTTAAAATGAGATCATCTGTGGATGAGAGAATGTATTCATGTGTTGATTAGAAACTGAGTCAGATAAGAGACCAGTTACATAGGAAAGCACCAGGTACAAATGAAATACCCATTAATTCAAGCTGCATGGCAAAAGGCAGTTTGTCCTTATAGTTCTATATCAACAAATATGATCAATATATTATTATTAGTTGCATACCTGTGCTTCGCAATGAAACTATGTGATTTTACAATGGCTGACTCCCTCATTATTACAGTTCTGGAGATTTCGGGATGAATAAGTGATATTTGGCTTTATATATATAAATTTATTTTGTACAACTCAAGGCAATAACCGTATGCTCCTATCTCCCCCACAACAACTCTGAGATAGATACTGCTGAGAGCTGGCTTTCCTGCCTAAGGGAAGGCTAGAACTCCCAGTCTCCTTGTTCCAACCGCCACACCAAGCAGACTTTCAATAGTTTTGCTATAAGAGAAGGTGCAATGTATGAATATTGGAAAATACCTCATGCATTAAAAATTTTGCCTAAGAACTTCTAACCAAGAAGAACGAAATCATCCCACAGAAAGGAACACGAGATCAGATAGTAAAATAGATGCAGGTAACGGAGAAAGCAAATATAAGAGAAGATAAGTTTTCCTTTTGCTTTAGTAAACAGTACACGTAGTTCTCAACTTATAATTGAGTCCAAAATTTATGTTGCTAAGTGAGAAATTTATTAAGTGAGTTTTGCCCCATTTTACGAGTTTTCCTGCCACATTTGTTAAGTAAATCACTATGGTTCAGTGGTGGTATTCAGCCTGGACACACCGGTTCTAGTGAACCAGTAGTGATGATGAGCATTTGGCCCTGCCCACCTGCCCCCCCCCATCCTATCCTATATCCCCTTCTATTTTTCTTTCTTGCTCACCTGAATTGCACAGCACAGTTGTTTTCTGCACCTCTGCAGCCTTCCTACTCACTGAGGTTGCCTCTGGTAAGCCTAATTGCTGTATTTTTGAAGCCATGTGGTAACATGGATGGCATGCGCGCACGCACCGAACCAGTATTAAAACTGGTTGCATCCCACCACTGCTGTTGTTGTTTAATAATACAGTTGTTAAATGAATCTGGATTCTCCACTGACTTTGCTTGACAGAAGGTTGCAAAAGGGGATCACATGAGCCGGGGACACTCAACTGTCATTAATGTGAGCCAGTTGCCAAGCATCTGAATTTCACACTGATGATTTGCATGTTTAAATTTGAAATGTTTGCCGGATGCCCTTTCTGACCATGGAGATGCTGTAATGGTCATATGTATGAATATTCATAAATTGTTTTTTCAGTGCTGTTGTAACTTTGAATGGCCACTAAATGAACTGTTGTAAGTTGAGGACTTACTTGTAGAGCAAGACCATTATTGCACAGATCATGCCAGAATGTGCAATATGTTAATGCGAATCGGAGTGCTAGATTATTCTTCAAAGAAATCTTTATAATGAACAAGAATCTACTGTAAGACGTTTTGGAGAAATGGAGTTAGAACTCCAAGTTAGAACAGAAAGAAGAGTGAGACAAGGATGCAAATTGTCCCTGCATCATTTTTATAATGACTGTTGCAGCAGTGAAAGATTGGAAAAGATGATACGGGGACTCAGGAACCTGGAACATTGAATTATGCAGGCTGCACTACTTTGTTAGCTGAAAATAAAGAAGAATTAGAAGAGCTCATTAAGAAAGTAAAGCATGTGTTATTTCTATGGCAACACAGATCAGAACAGTAAAAGCAATGGTCTTTCCAGTGGTAATTTATAACTGAAAGCAGAAGGAAAGAAAGAAGGAAAGAGGGAGGAAGGAAGGAAGGAACGAACCTTTATATAATTACTCTTGAAATGGTTATTAAGAATACCAAGGACTGCCAGAAAAGCAGTCAATCAGTTTTTACCTTTTGAATATATTTTTCCACTAAAGACATTGTTACATGACTTATTTTTTATGCCTTCTTTTCTTTCCTAGCTGAAGAATAAGAAGAATAAAAGAAGAGAAAAATCTAGATTAGAAGAATGAAAATCTATAAGAGAAACATATACAAAAATTAAATAAAAGCCAGCTGGACCCAAATTTAACTGGGTAGCTTTGGGTCAATCATTGTCTCTCAGAACCTGTCCATGAAATGAATTGAGACCTTGTCAGCTGAATATGAGAACATGGCTGGAGACATAACTTCTTCCAGTAAAGTTATCCCATCCATTATGTTTTCACTTGGTTTTGCCTCCAGCTATGTACTCAGCTAGCAAGAAGGCCTCATAAAACTCCTTATTTAGTGAGATCCACTCTTTTCTGTGATTGGAATGGATGTAAGGGATTTTCAATTTAATAGCAACATTTTCAAGTAAAGCTAAAAAAAATACAAAATTAAAGAAGGAAGCTAGATGAAGAACTAAAATAAAAATAATCTGCCCCCCACCAAGGAAAATCAATTTTAAGAAAATTGTATTTTAGTTTTTGATATTTCACAGTAACAAATGTAGCTGGAAGCGAACAAATCTTGCAACTGAAGCTATTCCAACCTATTTTTTTTTTAAATTGGCTCTCATTATTTTATTGTATATTTTCTTGATTTAGTCTTGTGGTTGAAGAATAAATGAATAATTTTAATGAATATGAAGAGGGAGAATATATTTCTTCATAGACACTTTTGGTGTGAAAATGTTATCACTTTTACATTTATTCATTGTAAATTGTTTGGCATTTTGGCTTACAAATGTACAAATGCATATGTAAGTTTAAGGCAACAGAAAGATGAAATCTACATTGGAAGTGATTCATGGGAGAGCAGTGGTTTGCACTAACCACAATTGCGGGAGCAGACGGGAACAATACTATTAAAATGTATTTTTTTTAAATTACCAGTTTTGAGAATAGCTATAAGGTATGAGACATTCTTTGAAATGAGAAAAATAACTTTGAAACTAGTTATCTCATTTAAGTACTAGTCCAGGGGTGTCCAGGGAGACTGGGTGGGCATGACTGACTGGGTGGGTGTGGAAAAGTGGGTGGGCGTGGCCAGTTTGACACCACTCCCCAAACTGCTGGCATATTTCCTCTTCGTACTGGGTAGACCGGGCTGATGCAGGACTGGGTAGGCTGGGCCGAAGCTGGATTGGGTAGACCAGGCCAAAGCAATGCAGGATGGCCCCTTAATTTTGTAGGATGGCCTTGTGGGCCAGATCCAACCACATCACGGGCCAGATCCAACCCATGGGCCTTGAGTTTGACACCCCTATACTAGTCCTTTGTGAATTTCTTGTCAGTTTGTTCATTTATCAGTTCTAAGGCTAGTTTTTCTGCTTGTTATCCTTCATTTGGTCATCTTTATTAGGGTGACCAACTGTCCTCTTTTGCCTGGACATGTCCTCTTTTTACGTCCAGTCCGGGGCGTCCGGGTGGGTTTTA